>PVLC010004232.1:0-18565 GCA_004027655.1 Graphiurus murinus
AAAAAAAAAAAAAAAAAAAAAAAAAAAAAAAAACCTTAATCCTACTCTGATACGTGAGGGAAATAACAATTTCTGCCTGTAAGTAATTTACATTCTCTTAGACAAGATGCCCAGATGAGAAATCATGTAATACTATATGAATAGTCAGGAAATAATACCAGATGATATATGCCTAAATGTCAAGTTAATGGTTTAGGAAGTAGGTTCTACATTAATCACTTAAAAATAATACAAGCTGGGTGTGGTAGTACACACCTGTAATCCCAGTCCTTGGGAGGCTGAGACAGGAGAATCACAAGTGTGAGGACAGCCTTAACAAGTAGTGAAACTCCAACCTAGTGAGACCCTGGTTCCGAAAATAAAAGTAGGGCTAGGGGAGTAGCTCAGAGGTAGAATGCCCCTGGGTACAATCCCTAGTACTCCCCCCCCCACACACACACACATCATACAATATAAAGATATTTTACCTGTTGCTTCGGAATTTATTCAGGGTGCTTTCTCCAATTTGCCATTTCATTTGTGTTTTCAAATTTTGATAATATAAATTCAGATATTTATAGAGCATTCATTGTGTATTAAGTAAATATAAGCTAAGGATATTTGTGGGGGAGACCATCATTTATTAAAATAACTTCAGAAGGTGATAGATGCTATAAAAGTAATGATCTACATCATAAGAGAATGATTGGGGAATGGAACTACTTCAGATAAGGTGGACAGAGAAGAGCCTCTTTGGAGAGATGATGCTTGAAGTGAGACCTGAAAAGCAGAAGCCATTTCAAAGGCCAGGAGAAAAGTTCAAGTTGGAGAACATAGAAGTGACCCATTAGGTAAAGGAAAATCAGAAGATTGGTGTGAGGAAAAGTCTCAAAATGGAGGAGGGATGTCTCAAAATAAATTGTGATTTTTTTTCCATCAGAAAGATAACCAAAGAAAACTATTTAATCAAACTTAGAGCTAAAAGAGAAAGCCAAAAACCTAGGAGCTATAGGTATCAGGAACCTAGCATCATTTTAGCTAGATACTCATTCAAAGAAATATAACTGGAATATAAGACTTCATTCTTTAAAACCTGTCTCAGGTATAGCTTCATTTGTAAAACTCCCTGACAGTTTGAGGTAAAGGCAAAGTCATTTCTCTGAATTGTTTATCTTTCTACTGTGTTTATTTTATCATATTATAGTTATTTTGTTACATATTTACCATACTAGAGACTGTCCAACCATTAGCTTCAGGAAAGTGGGTGGAGTCTCTTACTATAGTTCCCAGGCTGTGGACAATGACTGTGTTAAGACAATACAGCTAGTACTGTGGACTTACCATAGTATCTTTAATAACTGTAGATGTCCAGCCTTCAAAAGTGTAGAAAGGATGAACCTTGTCCCCATGAGGACAATCAAAACATCGCTCTGTGTCATACCCATAATTCAGCAGCATCCTGAGCATGACTTCATCTTTCAGTGTGTACTGCAGTGCTGATGGGAAGTGCAGGGGGTTAACTCTGCAGAAGTAGTTGACGTTGGCCCCATGCCTCAGCAGCAGACTTACCAGCTCATAGTTACCCATCCTGAGGGCTATCTGCAGGCAGTTAACTGGGTCTTGATTTGGCAGAGCTCCAGCATTCAGAAGCAGCTTCACTGAAGAGAGGTCACCATTTGATACAGCAAAATACAAAGCTGACTTCCTTTGGTCGTCATAATGTTTACGGATTCTCTGATCAAGCATGAAGTTCACATCAAATCCAGCCTGGATGAGCAGGTCCAGGCACTGAGAGTGTGCTCCCGCTGCTGCGCAGTGGACTGGGCTAATCCCACTCCGCTTAATGGCATTGAGGTCCGTAACTGGAAGCAACATCTTCAGAGCTCTGGGAAATAATTCAAAGTGCATTTCAAAATAGTTCTTGTTAAGCTGTAGGGTTAACCTGTTGGTGATGCTTTTATACTAACACTGGGTTGTATTACTATCCAATGGTATTTAGGAACCTGAGCAAAAACAAAAAATTCCAGTGAATTCTTTCATCCTGAAGCTCAAATACCAAGTAAAAATAAGTGGAACTACTGGATAAGTTAAACACTCAGAATTGTCCCAATCATTTGAGACTCCAGGCTTTCCACATTGATTAAGACACTAAGACAGTTTTATGTGTCTTCAGTGGCTACAGAAGATACCTGGCCTTACCACTTTCACAACTCAAAAGTTTGTTTATAAGGTGTTTAGGTTGTTGGATCAAAGAAAAAGAATATGAAATTTCTAGGAGCTATTACTATTTCTATTATTTACAATACTATAATTGAACTTACAATAAGTGGCCTCTGTCAGCTGCTATGTGAATAGGCAGGTGGCCTGAATTCTTAGGGATGTTGGCATCAGCTCCATGCTCTAGCAGGAGAGTCACAGAGTCTGGATTTCCTCCTCTAGCGGCTTCAAGTAAGATAGAAGAAGAATCAGAAGCCTGACCATGAGCATTGGCACCTAAGAGTAGAGAGTCTTGTTATACAAAATTATTTTCCACTGTATTGTTTAACCAATCTCAAAAATATATTACTACCATCAAAAAGCAGTTAGTGAGCACCTACTCTAGCAAAGAACTAAGAATCAAAGAAAATGTTATTTACTGCTCTGAATCAGTTTCTAAATATAGGTAGATTAGCTTTCAGAGTAATTTTGTAAGTTGTTTGGAACTTGAAAATTCCAGTAGAAATACTTTTATAAAAAGTGGTTTTATTTCTAGACCAGCCTACAAAAGCCCATCTAACTCATAACATGCTAACATATAGAATGATATTAACAAACTGAACTGTATCACCATGCCATCTAATGATGTTTTAGTGGAAAGGGGCATTTGTACTGTTTTAACTTGTTCCTAGGGAACTGTTGAGAACAAGAGACACTAAGTGTTGTAAGTTGCAGTTGGGGGCTGTTGATAGCTAAAAAGATAAATTGTGGTACCTGTATGCCAAGTATCCTGTGAGTGGTGTGGATAATGAGTACAGGTGTAAGCAGCATGTGTTCTAGAAGATCTAGGGCTGGGGCTATGAGGGGAACTGGGAGGTGAAGAGAAAGGTGGAGTCAGTTCTGGAATAGTAGCATTTGGATGGACAGTCCAGGAGAGCATTCTGGGTACATTCACAACTCATAAAGAAAGATGTAGTGACTTTAATAAGAGTCATCAGGGTACAGTGGCTGCCCAATAACTCCATTGCTGAAAGCATCCAAGGCTAGGGGTGTAACTCAGTGGCAGAGTGATTGCCTAACATGTGTGAGGCCCGAGTTCCATTCCCAGCACTGCAACAACAATAAGATTAATCTTTCTTAGAAGGTAAAATATCCCAGTGTTTGCTTTTGTTATTCTAGCTAATAACTTCAGGCATCTCATATCACTCATTTAAAGCATCTTGCTTAAAATGTTTTATGGGCATTGGTTGGAAACAAACATCCCCTACATGATAGGAAAGGAGGAAAGGTTATGTAAGTCTACAAAGCACAGGATTGTTCTTAAACATAGGGAATCCGGCTATCTAGAATACTGGAGATCAGGACCATGCATTGCTAAAGAAATAAGGCTTCTGGACACAGAACAAAGAAGATAATTCTGATATTGGGGCTTTACTAACTCTTGGTAAAAGTTCAGTTCTTTGATAAAAGCTATAGATTGATATTGCTTCATCTTACAGTATTATTAGTGGCGGTTTCATGAAAGACAATAAATGCCAAAGTTTTCTGAGCCAAGGGTCCAGGCCAGTAAAACCAGTATCTAAAATGGCTAATGTTATAGTATAGTTGGAAAAGAAGTCCTGTAACCTGTACCATCCCTGGCTCTCTTTTCTCAAGTGCAAAATGAGGTTAATACGTGCTTTACTGGATTTTTAAAGGATTATGTGGTACAACTTACACAGCTTAATCCCTATTGTGTGCAAAGTACTTAATTATCTTCCCCTTCTCTTGGAGTTTTGGTTATTACTAGAGTAGAAAATGGACCCAAAGAGAAGAAATCAAGGAGAATTTCCTAGCATTTAAAGCTGTTTGATGACAGATTAAACTGCCTCATGACAGCATAAGTAGCAATAATATATAGAGAATGTTGCAGGAATTTGATTTTGATTCTAAAAGAGGACAAAACAAAAAAAGTTAAAGAAAAAAAACATCCTTTTAGCATAGTAAAGGGACATTAAATCCCTGCATCAGCAATTTTAGGGAAATTATGTCACACCAAGTAAGAAATCCAGTCTATTTAAGGCTTTTCAGTAGCCAACATGAGCATACAGTTTTATCATATTTCCATTTTGGTCTCAAACTGTTAACTTCTATTATTATGAAGCTCTCCATCAAGAGAACAGTGGAATCATATTACTCAAACTGTTAACTTCTATCATTATGAAGCTCTCCATCAAGAGAACAGTGGAATCATATTACTCACTAATGGTGTACTAACTGTATATAAAATCTTGCCTTTCTGCAGTAATAATTCCATGATTTCAGTGTGTCCATTTTGGGCAGCAAGAGCAAGAGGAGTGAATCCGTAGGAGCTCCGTGGGTCAGGGTGTGCTCCAGAAACCAGCAAAAGTTTCACCATGTCCTGTCTGCCTAGTTTGGCTGCTTCATGGAGAGCTGTCCTCTCATTGGCACATCGTAGATTGACATCCGCTCCATGGCTGATCAGCAAGCTGGCCATGTCATAGGAATCACGCAAAATGGCTGGGAAATTAAAAGTGAAGTGACCATTATGTTCAACAGGATTAAAGCCAGAATATCATATCAGCTAGTAGACATCAGACTTTTTTTTTTTTTTTTTTTTTTTGCGGTACTGGGGATTGACCTCAGGGGCATTCTACCTCCAAGCTACACCCCCAGCCCTATTTTTTATTCTTTATTTTGAAACCGAGTCTCACTAAGTTGCGGAGTGCCTCACTAGGTAGCTGAGCCTGACGGCGAACCCAGATCCTCTGGTCTCAGCCTCCCGAATGCTGGGATTACAAGCGTGCGCCACCACGCCCGGCTGACATCAGACTTTTGAGGAGCTCTTCCCACCTACTGCCATGCCCCAGCATTCTGTGTAAGAAACACATTATAAAAATAAGACATATATCAAGTACTATTTACATAATTGTGCTATTTGTTATTCTCTAAGCCATGAACAATTATTCATTGACTATTGGCTGCTTACTGGTTGATACATATAAAATTTTCATTTAGCTGGGCATGGTGGTGCACACTTGCAATCCCAGTGCTTGAGAGGCTGGGACAGGCGGATCACAGGTGCAAGACCAGCCTCAACAACTTAGTAAGGCCCTCTGCAACTTAGACCTTGTTTCAAAATAAAAGATTAAAATAGGGCTGGTGGTATAGCTCAGTGGTAGAATGCCCCTGGGTTTCATCCCAAATGCTACGCAAAAAAATTTTTTCATTTATCTTTATTTTCTCAAGAAAATGGGAACTTAATATTCAGTGCTGTCCTGGAAATGCTTGTAGCTTCTTTAGAAGAAAATCAAAACAGCAGCAGAACCTGCCTCAGCAAATGAATGACTAAAATGTAATTTCAGTATGCATGTTGAGGTGAGTGGCTGAGCCCCAGAAAATGATGGGTTTTGGCCTATGTTTCCCAAAGCATGTGTTGAGAAAGCCCCTAAGATTCTTTGTCAAGAAAACAATTCTGTAGTTAAAATACAAACATGCAAAAAAACAAATGTAAAGGGCTTGGAAATTCTGTACATTCTATCACTTTCTTCAAGATTTACTTAGTACATTGGTATATTGAAGACTGAGAAATCCTGCAATGAACTTGCTTCATGTAACCAGCATTTTCCGATAGTATTTATGGATGAGGAAACTGACCTGCTGGATAGAGGTCAAGAGAAGAAAACCAATTCTTCCTACCATCATTATTATAATAGGTTTCAGATCTCATTTTTTTATATGACTTTTATACACTTAAGATAAATACTACTATCCCTGTCTTATAGATGAGGAAACAGATTTAGAGAGGTTAGACCTGATTCAGAGCTGCTTTTTATATTTGTTTTTGGTTTTTGGTACTAGAGATTGAACCCAGGGGCATTCTACCTTTGAGCTATACCCCCAGCCCTTTTTAATTATTTATTTTTATTGGTGCATTGTAATCATACATCTTTGTTAGGTACAAGCTGATAAAGGCATACATGCACACATTTCTCATTTAACCCTTCCCCAATTCCCACCCACTCCCTTGCCCTCCCTCCTTCTCAGCTTCAGTTTGATATGTTTGTGAAAGTACATCATGTGCATTAGGGTGTCCCCCTCCCCACCCATCACCTTCAGTTAAGTCACCTTCTTTGCTAATCTAAGGTTTCTCCTTCATCTGTAGTCCCTCTTATGTCCCATTTTCTCCCTAGCTTCCACATATTGGGGAGAGCATACGATTTTTTACTTTTTGTGACTGGCTAATCTCACTTAGCATAATGTTTTCCAGTTCCATCCATTTCCCTGCAAATGACATGATTTTGTTCTTAATGGCTAAGTAAAATTCCATTGTGTACATATCCATAGTTTTGTAATCCATTCATCTGTTGATGGACAGCTTGGCTGGTTCCATAGTTTGGCAATTGTGAATTGTGCAGCTATAAACATAGATACACATGCATCGGTCTGATAGTTTGGTTTCCATTCTTTTGGGTATATACCCAGTAGTGGTATTGCTGGATCATATGGTAGGTTCATTCCCATTTTTTCTTTTTTTTTTTTTTTTTGGCGGTACTAGGGGTTGAACTCAGGGGCATTCTACCTCCAAGCTATACCCCAGCCCTATTTTTTATTCTTTATTTTGAAACAGAGTCTCACTAAGTTGCAGAGTGCCTCACTCGGTAGCTGAGGCTGGCTGTGAACCCGGATCCTCTGGTCTCAGCCTCCCAATTGCTGGGATTACAAACCTGAGCCACCAGGCCCAGCTTGGTTCATTCCTATTCGTCTGAGGATCCTCCATACTATTTTCCAAAGTGGTTGCACTAATCTGCAATCCCACCAACAGTATATTAGGGTTCCCACTTCTCCACACCCTCGCCAGCATTTGTTGTTGTGTTTTTGATGATTGCCATTCTAAGTGGAGTTGGGTGAAATCTCAAGGTAGATTTTTTTTTTTTTGCGGTACTGGGGATTGAAGTCAGGGGCATTCTACCTCCGAGCTATACCCCCAGCTTTATTTATTATTCTTTATTTTGAAACAGGGTCTCACTAAGTTGCAGAGGGCCTCACTAGGTAGCTGAGGCTGGCCATGAACCTGGATCCTCTGGTCTCAGCCTCACAAATGCTGGGATTACAAGCGTGTGCCACTACGCCCGGCTCTCAAGGTAGTTTTGATTTGCATCTCTCTGATTGCTAATGATGTTGAACACTTCCTCATACATTTATTGGCCATTTGTATTTCTTTTGTGAAGTGTCTGTTTAGATCATTTGCCCATTTTTTGATTGGGTTATTTTTTGTTTTGTTAGCTGTGAGTTTCTTTTTTTTTTTTTTTTTTGCGGTGCTGGGGATTGAACTCAGGGGCTTTCTACCTCCGAGCTACACCCCCAGCCCTATTTTTTATTCTTTATTTTGAAACCGAGTCTCACTAAGTTTCGGAGTGCCTCACTAGATAGCTGAGGCTGGCCGCAAACCCAGATCCTCTGGTCTCAGCCTCCCGAATGCTAGGATTACAAGCGTGCGCCACCAAGCCCGGCTAGCTGTGAGTTTCTTGAGTTCTCAGTATATCCTAGATATTAGTCCTCTATCAGAAGAGTAGCTGGCAAAAATTTTCTCCCAGTCTGTGGGCTCTCTGTTGAAGTTCTTGATAGTTTCCTTTGCTGCATAGAAGCTCTTCAGTTTAATGCAATCCCATGCATTGATCTTCCTTTGAGTTGCTTGTGCTTTTGGGGTCTTGTTGAGAAAGTTTTTACCTGTCCCTATGTGTTGAAGTGTTGGGCCTATGCCCTCTTCAAGTAGCTGCAAGGTCTCTGGCCCCCAGCCCTTTTAAAGGTTGTTTTTTTTTTTTTTTGAAACAGGGTCAAAGTTGCTGCTAGGGGTCTTGCTAAATTGCTGAGGCTGGCCTCTAACCCACACTCTTCCTGTCTCATCCTCCCAAGGATTACAGGCACTTGCCATCACACCCAGTTCAGAGTTCTTTTCACTCTCATGCTAAGTATTTTAGTGCTTTATAGTTTATGAGCTGCTTTCTCAGAGAAGGCACTTCTGTTTATTGTTTTTTCCTACAAATGCAAAACCTTAGAGCACTTTGTGACAAACCAGGATGAAATCCAAATCCCAATTTTCAGTAGTACCCTGTTGCTAGTCTCTTCTTTCCTCTCCCCCCTCTTTCTTTTGGTACCAGAGATTGAACACAGGGGCATTCTACCTCTGAGCTATACCTCCAGCCTATTTTATTTTTATTTTGGAACAGGGTCTTGCTAGGTTAATGAGAGTCTCACTACTTGCTGAGGCTGTCCTTGAACCTGAGATTTTCCTGTCTCAGCCTCCCAAGTATTGGGATTAAAAGTTTGCATGGGTGTGACAGCAGTCCCATCATGTTTTGAAAAAACCTCTACCTGGAACCTCCTGACCCGACTCAGTGCCTGGAACATCCTAAGATTGCTGTTCCCTATCATCTGGGGCTCTCGCTTGCCGACCACTTGGGTTGGATCTTCTGTTTCTTGGATCCCTAACATTTGTATTGCTAATTTACTCACATGTTGGTAGAAAATTTGCTCCATTAACACCTTCCTACATCAACAGTGTGTGAGAGATCAAAGTTCTTGAGATCTTCTATGTCTGAAAATGTCTTCTATGCCTTTAGTCTAAAACTTTCAGATGTGTGTGTGTGTGTGTGTGTGTGTGTGTGTGTGTGTGTGTGTGTTACTAGGGGTTGAACCCAGGGGCCTTTTACCTACAAACTACACCTTCAGCCCTGTTTTATTTTATTTTTTAAATTTTGAAACAGGGTTTTGCTAGGTTGATGAGAGTCTCATTACTTGCTGAGGCTGTCCTCAAACCTGCAAACCTCCTGTCTCAGCCTCCCAAGTACTGGGATTACAGGCATGTTCCATCATGCCTGACTAAACTTTCAGATTAAATAGTTTGCTTAAGTACAGAATTTTAAGCTGAAAACAATGTTCCTTCAGATTTTGTGAAACAATTCTCCACCAATTTCATCAAAGATCTAGTTACCATTCAGACTTGTCATGTTTTGTATATGACATATTCCCACTTTTTTTCTCTCAGAAATTTGTGGAAGCTTTTCTTTGTACACAGTGACCATGTAGGTCTTTTAAAAAATGCTTTTTATTACAATAAAAGGTTGATGTTCAGTGAACTTAAGAATATATATGCAGAAAAGAAAAAGATTCATAACTATACCTCTTTGAGATGATCTTTGTTAACATTTTCAAATGTATCCTGGCATTTAGTTCTACATATGTTACTTGTTTGGGAAATTATTTTTGGTCACATTTTGTTAAAGAAATTTTCCTAATAACTGGCTTTTTTGCATTTATGCTTTATATTCATATTTGCACAATGATTCAGACTCTCAAGATCTCAAGATACCAGAATTTACTCATCTCACCATCCATTTGCTAGTTATTGGCACCAAATGCATGTGGAATCTTATCAAATTTCTGGTACTGAATCAGTATGAATTCTATTAAAAACCATTTATAATATGCCATGAAAGTGCTTGAATTGCTAGTGCTAAAGGTGTAAGGTCTGTTACAATTCATTGAGGTGACACTTTGTGTACCTTTTCATGTTGGAAAAACATGTCCCTCATTTTAGAAAATCATTGTTTTGATTTACTTCATTGATGATATATTGCTTCCATCTTGTCTATTTATGCGTGCTCATATTCCTCCCCCCAACCCTGCATACTAGGGATTAAACCCAGGGCACTCTATCACTGAGCTACATCCTCAGCTCTATTTATTTTTATCTTGGGAGAGGGTCTTGCCAAGTTGTCCAGGTTGGGCTCAAACTTATGATCCTCCAGCCTCAGCCTCCCAAGTAGCTAGGATTAGCTATTTGCATTCTATCATTCCTGCTATTCACATGATAGTTCTCTTGGATTGTCCTTCTAATTTTATTTCTCTTCTTTCCTATTTTCCATTTCTTATTTTCTTCTAGAAGCTTTCCTAAACTTCATCTTTCAGCATTGTTTTGAATCTTTTATTTCTGCTTTAATATATATATATTTTTTCAGTACTGGGGATTGAACTCAGGGGCATTCTACCTCCAAGCTACATCCTCAGCCCTATTTTTTATTCTTTATTTGAAACAGGGTCTCACTGAGTTGTGGAGTGCCTCACTAGGTAGCTGAGGCTGGCCTCGAACCCGGATCCTCCAGTCTCAGCCTCCCAAATGCTGGGATTACAAGCATGCGCCATCACGCCCGGCTTAATATTTTTGTTGAAAGATTTTTTTGTTTTGTTTTGCTTTTTTAAAAGTATTCTGTTCTTCATTAATTTTTCTAGGAAAATCAATTATAATTTCCCTTTATATTTCATCTTCCCTAAATAATCTGCTTCCTCCAAGTTGTTTATTTCTCTTTGTTGAAGACTTTCCTCAGATAGTTTTTGGCTCTCTGCTCATAAGTAAGAGCTGGGGTCTACAGAGCTGGTTAGAAATTCTAAACAGTGCATGGGGCTTGTGGACTATGGACTTCAGTAGAGGTTGGTATGTTTGGCCAATTTTCGGGGAGCCCCCAGTGTCGCTGCTGTTAGATCTTTCTTCTTGGGCTGGTCAAATTCTCCAGAGCCTCTTATGGGAGAACAAAGACTTGATTGCCTACGTTCCAGGGTCCTGAGGTTCCAGGGGAGGATGCCTTCTTAGGGGAGGAAGAAAGTTGGTAGGTCTCAGTCTATGTTTGCTTAATTCCTCCAGTGTTTTCAACCTAGTACTCCCACTTTCACCCAAGATTCTCTGGTCCAGAGACCCTGTTTGAGCTATCTAGAGAATAAACCTCCAGAATTCTACAAGGGTTGGAGAGGAGTCTGTCTCAGCAGACAGACAGGAAGAAGCAATCCAGAGATCTGCTTCCCTGCTCCTTACTAGTTTCAGCCAGTCCTCCCATTTCAGTTTCCTGTCCTTCAACCATGCTCTATGACTCTGCCCCCCTCTTAAATGTTTTGTATCAGAATGTACTGGTTCTATTAAGGCACCATGCAAAATAAGTCGCTCCTATTTGGGAAGAGATTTTTGCATTAGGCCATCTCACAGACCAGTTTAGAAAGCTTCTTGAGGGTCAGGTTCCCATGTTCAGTCAGTTGGGACCAAAGGACAGTATTATAACTGTGCATAAAAAGCTGCCTTTGAAACCTGAGGGCATGGAGGAGGCTCAGAGCCCCTGGCTCTTCTGCAGAGAAGCATTCATTTACCTGTGAGAAGAGGAGAATTGTCTTCAAAATTCTTAGAGTTTGGATTGCAGCCATTGAGAAGAAGAAAACTGACATTTTCTAAGAGGCAATTGCTGACAGCCAAGAACAATGGTGTTTCACCATTGTGGGTGGTTTGTTCCCACATACTGGATTTTGAAGCTGAAATAAATTCATATCACACAGGTTAAGATACAGAAATAAATTTGTGTGTGTGTGTGTGTGTGTGTTTTACTGGGGATTGAATTCAGGAGCATTCTACTTCTGAGTTACACCCCTTCCCCAGCCCTTTTTACTTTTTTATTTTGAAACAGGGTCTTGCTAGGTTCCTGAGAGTCTCGCTTATGTTGCTGAGGCTGTCCTTGAACCTGCAATCCTCTTGTTTTAGCCTCCCCAGTACTAGGACTACAGGTGTGCTATGCCCAGCTTTAGAAATACATTTCAAATTTATTTCTCAGAAGCATCAAGAAAAGTAAAAGGGAGTTTACCTTTCAGGGTTATTTCTAAAATGTTCTTATTTAATTGTACTGCAGCCTTATGCAGAGGAAGCCAGCCTGTCCCATCTGCCTCATCAAAAGCAGACTGGCACTTGGTTAACTGTGACAATGCATCTTCCTCACCTATTAACAATTAAAATATAAACAGATTCACATTTGGCACACACAAGGCAGCTCCTACTGCTTCTAAATTCCACCACCAAAGTTAGTGCATTAGACAACAGAGCACCACCTTTTATAAAAGACAAATTTAAAGGTCACAGGACAGACAGTAAGGCCTCCATCTAGCATTCTACACTATCTGGGTCTATGACCCCCACCCTCACCCCCAGGTCTTATCACATGCAGAAGAACAGCTCTGTCTACAGGGGAACCCAAGGGCTCTTTGCTATGCTGTACTGTGGTATTTTGTCCCACAGGAGACCACAGCCAACTCTGGATGATCAACTATGGACCTCCGTAGTGCTCAACATTGGGAAGAACCTGCTTCTAGGCTTCCTGAGCATAAAGGGGAGATGCTCCCAGTTGTCAGCATTCTGTCTCACCACAGTTGAAGGGAGATTAGGAAGAGTACTTAACTGCCTCTATTGTTTCAATTATCTTCTTAGAGTCAGCACTCAAAAAGGAATGGAATCTGCATAGGAAAAAAAAATGTAATTCCAAAATCCAGGGAAAAACTAATGTCTCATATAACCCAAAAGAAAAAAGCAAAGGCAGTAGTAAACAGGGATAATCTGATGCAATGATTGCAGCTTAATAGAAAGACTTCTAATGGGGTTATTGGGGGTGCAGTATGGTAGAAAACCCCTGGGTTCAATCCCCAGTAACACACACACACACACACACACACACACACACACACACAGTATAAGTGTTAGAGTTCTTCTCTAGTCCTTTGGGAACTTCATTTCTTCTGATTTCCAGTTTGCATCTTGTCTGGTCAGGCATCATATTTTAGTCATATTTAAGTGATAGCTGGGGAGAGGGTAGTAGCTGAGTGGCAGAGTACTTAACCTAGTAAAGATGAGGCCCTGGGTTCCATACCCAGTATGTGGGGGGTAGGGTTGGACAGGTACTATGTCGCCAATGAGGAAGTCATTACCTCTCTTCAGGTGCACACTGTGTTGTCCCCAGCTTGTAAATATCCTGTAAACTTTGCTGAATGCCGAGCTGGGTATCAAAGTCATTGTCTGTGTCTTCATCACTGGTGTAATTATCCATGTGAAATGCGAACAGATTTACTTTAAAATCAAAATGAATTAAAATATTTTTCTAGTTGAGAAAAGATTATCAACTGCTTGAAACTGTACATGAAATCCAGAAAACTAGAAAGTTGACAGGACTGATATATGAAGAAAATGCAAAATTTAGAAAACAAAACACTCATTTGAAAACTTTCCTATAAGCATAAACAGTTTTATGGACTGCCATAGATTTAGCATAAATTAGAAGTTTCTATGAGTAGCCATTTATTGAAAGCTTAGTCAAGAAAACAACCTTTCATTTAAGACTTGGGTCAAGGCGATTGTAATGCTGAAAAAGCTCATGTTGATCCACTTTGACGTGGCCTGTGAGTGTTTCTCAGTGATTATAGCACTTACTGAAAATAATGCATTTACTACACACAGTGAGAATTATGCTGGAAAGAATATTTTACTTAGTAAACACTAAAAATAAACCTGTTACAAGACTAACTATACTCTCAATACAACATGTATTGCAGTAGTAAAAGCCAATATATTTTGTTAGGCAATATTTAAATGGTTTAAAAGAACATTGCAGTTTTAGTACAGAATAGGTTTGATCACATACCAAAGACATTTTTACCTTTTGTTATATCCACTAGGACAGCACCGAAGTTTTCAACTGTTAAGGATTAGCACATGTAAGCCTTAGAATTTTCATTTATATTTAGGATCTCCATTCCCCTGTTGGACCATTATAAATAGATTTACTATAAATACTTGATCATAAGACAGCCTGGCACACTCTTCTTGTTTTTTACATGTGGCTTAGAAACATGATCTCTTTTCTTCTCTGCTAGATTCATCAAATTAAAAAAATTAAACATCTTATTCCTGGAATATAAAACATTTGCAGAGGGTTGGACATGTAGAGAATTCATTCTCTTAAGTCTCATGTACATAGCTACTGCAAACCAGAATTAATTTTCTTTCTTTTTTTTTTTTTTCCTTTATGGTACTGGGGATCAAACCCAAAGATGCTCTACCACTAAGATGCACCCAATCTCTCTTTATTTTTTATTTATTTTTATTTTTTATTCTTTTGCGGTACTAGGGATTGAACTCAGGGGCATTCTACCTCCGAGCTATAACCCCAGTCCTATTTTTTTTTTTTTTTATTCTTTACTTTGAAACAGAGTCTCACTAAGTTGCAGAGTGCCTCACTAGGTAGCTGAGGCTGGCCGCGAACCCGGATCCTCAAGTCTCAGCCTCCCAAATGTTGGGATTACAAGTGTGCACCACCACACCCAGCTTATTTTTTATTTTGAAATGGGTCTCGCTCAGTTGCCAGGGATGGCCTCAAACCTGTGATCCTCTTGTATCAGCCTCCCACATACTGGGATTACAGGTGTGTGCCACCATGCCCAGCTTTATTGAAATATTTTAAAATTATTAATGTACACTAATATTATGGGTGTATATTAACTGACAGGAATGTTAACTATTAAAAACAACAAAGGGATCACTTGACATATCCAATTAAATATGAAGCAAATGCCAAAAAGCACGAAGCCACTGCAGATGTAGAAGTTACAATTGCTCCCCATCTATCTTACTATCTTTTTATGTCAACTTCACTACTTTGAGTTTCTTTTCCTAATCATAGAGGAAATTTGAGAAATGGAACTAAAGGTTTAAATGTATGAAGTAAGGAGGTTGGTTCTTTTTTTTTTTTTTTTTTTTTTTAACTCAGGGGCATTCTACCTCTGAGCTACACCCCCAGCCCTATTTTTTATTCTTTATTTTGAAACAGGGTCTCACTAAGTTGTGCAGTGCCTCACTAGGTAGCTGAGGCTGGCCACGAACCCGGATCCTCCAGTTTCAGCCTCCCGAATGCTGGGATTACAAAAGCATGAGCCACCATGCCCGGCGGGGGTTGGTTCTTAAGTTGTTTTAATATCTCTTATAATATTTTATGTATTTAAAAGTTCATGTATAGCCGGGTGTGGTGGCGCACGCTTGTAATCCCAGCATTCGGGAGGCTAAGAAAGATCCGGGTTCGCGGCCAGCCTCAGCTGCCTAGTGAGGCACTCCGCAACTTAGTGAGACTTGGTTTCAAAATAAAGAATAAAAAATAGGACTGGGGGTGTAGCTCGGAGGTAGAATTCCCCTGAGTTCAATCCCCAGTACCGCAAAAAAAAAAAAAAAAAAAAAATGTTCATGTATAATAACTTTAGGTAGGTAAGTAGAAAGTAAACTACTAAAGCTGAATACTTTAACACAAGTAAAAAGAAATATTTTCTAATATTAGTTTAATTTTATTCATTTGATCTCCCCAATTTGTTTTTCACATATATTTTAAACTTAGAGAAACTAAATAGAAAGCAGGGCATGGTGGTGCACACCTGTAAGTCCAGTACTTGGGAGCCTGAGACAGAAGGATCACAGGTTTGAAGCCAGCCTTGGCAACTTGGTGAGACTCTCAGCAACCTATTTCACAACAAAAACAAAAAAAGGACTGAGGTGTAACTGGAAGGTAGAATGCCTGGGTTCTATCCTCAGTACCCCCTCCCCCCACACACAAAAGAAACTAAATAAAAGCCTCAAAGATTTTTCATATACTTTAAAGAAGCACTTCTTTTCACATTTTCCTTCCACAGTTGCCTGATAGTGATCTGAGAGTCGGAGAAGGTGGCCTTATTTCAGTCAAGAGCAGTCTATCAGTAAGTCTTTTCACAATGAAAGACCTTTCACAAATACCATTTAAAAGAATGACACCAAGATATTTGATTCTATGATATTTTTAAGTAAGATAAAACAATTTTATCTTCATTTTCAGATGTTTTCTAAAATTGTCCAACTCAATCATCTAACTGACAAAGCAAAGCCACACCACGCTTGATCCAGTGGTTAGTGGGTTGGTCCGTTTTTAACAACATGGCAATGACAAAGTTAGTAGAATGTCCAGTAGTGGAAAGAGTTCCTTTACGTTCACTTGTCTTGTAGAGAGGACAAACATACGCATTTGACTTTGTAATCTTAGACTTTTGAGCTTGAAAAAAAAAACAAAAGAAATATATACATTTAATAAAGAGAACAGCCACTGATACTAAAAGAAGAACTGTATATTTTGTAATAAAATATAAAGGTTTCTGTTTTTACAGTGTATATTATTATTATTATTATTATTATTTTTTTTTTTTTTTTTTTTTTTTTTTTTGCAGTACTGGGGATTGAACTCAGGGGGATTCTACCGCCGAGCTATACCCCCAGCCCTAGTTTTTATTCTTTATTTTGAAACAGGGTCTCACTAAGTTGCGGAGTGCCTCACTAGGTAGCTGAGGCTGGCCGAGAACCCAGATCTCAGCCTCCCAAATGCTGGGATTACAAGCGTGCGCCACCACGCCCGGCTCTACAGTGTATATTATTAATGTTGTGAAACAAGGCAGGTGATTTCATGCGGTACATGATTCTAGGTCTAGAAGTCAGGAGATGATTTTAAAGTTCTGATCACTTAGAATGAATGAGAAAACTAGAGAAAATTTGGGAGGGAAGGAGTAAGAAAAGTCAAAGATAGGGAAGAAGGAATAAAATACAGTATAAGTAATGGGCGAGATACAAAAGGAGAAATACAGGTGCTTAGAGCTCTAATACAAGAAACCCATAATTTAGAAGAAGCTAAAGTACCTACTTGATTTTAGCAGATTAATTAAAAAAAGAAAAACCAACCCTTATCAACTCACAAAAAGAATCTGTGTATAATTCCTGAAAAGCCAGATATATTAGGAATCCTCCTAAACTAAGGCCACGTTTCTCCTGATTGAACCACATTAATAATGAAAATGTTTGATAGGTTGGCTGGTGATTCTGGGTGATTCATAAATGTTTTCACTTATTGTTATTTAAGAATAAGAAGTTGGAACCGGGCATGGTGGCGCACGCTTGTAATCCCAGGACTTGGGAGGCTGAGACAGGAGGATCTGGGTTCTCAGACAGCCTCAGCTACTTAGTGAGAGTGAGGCTCTCTGCAACTTAATGAGACCCTGTTTCAAAATAAAAATTACAAAATAGGACTGGGGGTGTAGCTCAGAGGTAGAATGACCCTGGGTTCAATCCCCAGTACCACAAAAAAAAAAAAAAAAAAAAAAAGAATAAGAAGTTGGGCATGGTGGTCCATGCCTGTAATTCCACTACTTGGTAAGCTAAAACAGGAGAATCATAGATTTGAGGACAGCCTCACTAACTTAGCGAACCTCTTAGTAACCTAGTGAGAACCTGTTTCAAAATGAAACATAAAAAATGGCTGGGAGCTGGGCATGGTGGCACACACTTGTAATTCCTGTACTTGGGATGCTGAGACAGAAGGATTGCAAGTTCAAGGACAGCCTCAGCAAATAATGAGACTCTTAGCAACCTAGTGAGACCTTGTTTCAAAATAAACAATAAAATGGGACTGGGGGTGTAGCTCAGAAGTAGAATGCCCTTGGGTTCAATCCCCAGTACCCCCCACCCAAAAAAAAGAACTGGATGTGTAGCTTGGAAGTAGAATGCCCCTGGGTTCAACCCCGCTACTCCTCCTCCCCAAAGAATAAGAATAAGAAAATTAGGGTTGGGGTATAGCTCAATGGTAGACTGTATGCCTTGCATGAGTGAAGCATGAGTGAAGCTCTTGGTTCTATCCCCAGCCCTGGGGGAGAGAGTAGGGGTCAATATATTCCCACTATAGATTTTTTTTTTTTTTTTTTTTTTTGCGGTACTGGGGATTGAACTCAGGGGCATTCTACCTCCGAGCTACACCCCCAGGCCTATTTTTTATTCTTTATTTTGAAACTGAGTCTCACTAAGTTGTGGAGGGCCTCACTAGGTAGCTGAGGCTGGCCGAGAACCCGGATCCTCTGGTCTCAGCCTCCCAAATGCTGGGATTACAAGCCTGTGCCACCATGCCCAGCTCCGATTTTTTATTTTTTATTTTTTATTTTTTTTCGGTACTGGGGATTGAACTCAGGGGCGTTCTACCTCCGAGCTACACCCCCAGCCCTATTTTTTATTCTTTATTTTGAAACCGAGTCTCACTAAGTTGCGGAGTGCCTCACTAGGTAGCTGAGGCTGGCCGCGAACCCGGATCCTCCGGTCTCAGCCTCCCGAATGCTGGGATTACAAGTGTGCGCCACCATGCCCGGCTCCACTGTAGATATTTTATCATATCATTTCTTAAAATATAATTAAATTGGATCCTAAAAGATTTGAGCAAAAACTCATTTGGGGGAGCAGTTAGTATCTATCATTATTCTCCCCAAAACTCAAGGAAGTTTTGTTTAAAATGTATTTACTTGGTTTTATCCATATGATGGGCATCAGGTCAAACAGAAGTTTGGGATATTGTTCATCAAGCAATCCACTGTGAAGAGAAATGAACATAAGTTATTAGTTGTTTCTTATTATGGTTTAGAACTAAGATCTCCCCAAAGTCCCTCTAAAGGTTTGGCTGCCAGCGCATGTCCCTGTTAAGAGATGGTG
>PVLC010004232.1:18665-76520 GCA_004027655.1 Graphiurus murinus
CTTGTAATCCCAGCATTCGGGAGGCTGAGACCGGAGGATCAGGGTTCGAGGCCAGCCTCAGCTACCTAGTGAGGCACTCCGCAACTTAGTGAGACTCGGTTTCAAAATAAAGAATAAAAAATAGGGCTGGGGGTATAGCTCGGAGGTAGAATGCCCCTGAGTTCAATCCCCAGTACCAAAAAAAAAAAAAAAAAAAAAAAAAAAAAAGAGATGGTGCAATCTTTAGGAGGTAGGGCCTCATTGTTAGAAATAGGTCACAGGGAGTGTGGCCCTTTCCTCTTACACACACACTCTCTCTTTCTACTTCCTGGACCCTATGGGTGAACAGCTTTGCTCCGCCACACACTCCCAGCCATGATATTCTGCCTCACTACCAACCCAGAGCCAACGGAGCCAAGTGACCTCTCCTTTTAAGTTGTTTATCTCAGGTATTTTGTCACAGTGATGAAAAGCTGACCAATACTTTTTTTTTCTTTGTTTTTTTTTTTTTTTTTTGGCAGTACTTGGGATTGAACTCAGGGCCTCACATATAGTAGGCAAGTGTCCTATCACTGGCTTACATCCCCAGCACTTGACTAATACATTTCTGAAAATTGCTTCATAGAACAGATGGCTATATAGATATTGATTTTTAATATAAAAAAGGACCAGAGATATAGAGGAAAAGAAGCCTAAAAGAAAAAGAAAAAGGAGGGGGAGAAGAAGAGGACAGGAGGCAATGAAGAATTCAGAGAAACAAAAGAATGTGGACAGGCAAAATGTAAAACAGTGGACAAATACTAATATCTACCAATTTTAAGTACCAATCACATTTGACCCTTAGAATGATCCTGTACCCATCTCTATTCCTATTTCATAGATAAAGATTGGAGGCTCAGCAACACCAAGTAAGTCTTCTAAAAAGAAAATCTGATTTCTTTTCACTATGCTACATTGTTGAAAAGGAGGGAAGGAATAAGTGACTACACGTAGAAAACAAAGTAAGATAAGAAAAGTGGCAGTAAAATGAGGAGAGAAGGAAAGAGAAATAATAAAGTGAACTATGTGAGCCTAGTTGAACCTTCTCATGACCCTGTCTCAGAACTATCTCAGGAGAACCACCTTACTGGTCCCTCCTACCTCAGTATCTAACCTCCGTCTCTAACACCCCCTTGAGAATAAATCTTGCCTTGGAAATAGAGGATTATGTCTACAAATGGATTGTTAAAGATAAGAGCTCCAAGTTCTCCCCTTCCTTTCTACCCCTATTTATTTTAAGCCAGGAATAGTTTCCTAAGAGTGAAGCCAGAAATTGAATATTTATTCTAAATATTTATTTATTGAATTATTAAAATGCAAGAGCTGAGGACTTGTAATCCCAGTACTTGGGAGGCTGAGACCGGAGGATCCGATTTCGAGGCCAGCCTCAGCTACTTAGTGAGGCTCGCCACAACTTAGTGAGACCCTGTTTCAAAATAAAGAATAAAAATAGGGCTAGGGGTGTAGAGGTAGAATGCCCCTGGGTTCAATCCCCAGTACCGCAAAAAAAAAAAAAAAAAAAAAAAGAAAGTAACTGCTAAACAACCAAAGAAGCAAGAAAACAATTTCAGCTAACTTTTCTACCAATGAGGCCACTAAAATATTAACTAAAAATTGTTTAGGAACTTAAAATAATCACTCATTAATTGTGCCAGGCTGAGTAATGACTTATGTAGTCATTCTGACATTGTGCTACTTATTGTATTCCTTAAAAGAGGTCTTTTGGTTAAAAAGAAAGAAAAAAAAGGAAGCCAGGCATGGTGGTACACCACTGTAATCCCAGTACTTGGAAGTCTGAGACAGTAGGATCACAGGTTCGAGGACAGCCTCAGCAAATAGTGAGACTCTCATCAACCAAATAAGAAATAAAATCAGGCTGGGGGTATAGCCTGGAGGTAGAAGGACCCTGGGTTCCACCCCCAGTACCACACCTCTTTCCCTTTCACACACACACATAAAGGCAAGTCAGGCTGAGATGGGAGTATTGCAGGTTCAAAGCAAGCCTTGGCAACTTAGCCAGGCTTTCAGCAACTTAGCAGAACCCTGTTTCCAAATAAAAACTAAAATAGGTCTGGAAGTATAGCTCAGTAGAATGCCCCTGGGTACCATCCCCAGTAACACACTTCACACACACACACACACACACACACACCCCAGCAGCAGCAGACCATGTGTTTTACAATTGAAGAGGGGGTAGCATTTGAAACTACTGACCTTTCTCTGTCCCAGCGTGCTCCATCAAGATATAACCCATGGATATAGACGCCATCATCTGGTGACGTTTCAGATGTATCAGAAGGAATAACCTGAGGGGAGAGGGTCACACTAGTATTGTTCTCCTTCACACAACTTAGTCTCACTAAGAAAACATTGGATGACACATTCAGGAAAAGTCTATGATAATACATACTAGCTTGTTAAATGGTAGATGTTTTCAACCACAGTACATAAAAATGTACAATACTGTATAGTTCTTTCTTTCTTTTTGGCACTGGGGATTAAACCCAAGGGCATCCTATCTCTAAGTTATACCCGAGCCCTTTTTAGTTCATTCATTCATTTCATTTTGTGGGATTGGGGATTGAACCCAGGGGCATTCTGCCTCTGAGCTACACCCCGAGCCCTGTTTTATTTTCCATTTTGAAATAGGGTATTGCTAGGTTGCTGAGGGTCTTGCTGATTGCTTAGGCTAGCCTCAAATCTGTGATCCTACTCTCTCAACCTTTCAAGTACTGTGATTACAGGCATATGCCAACACACCCAACTCTGTATAGTTCTTTTGAAGTATTTATCAAGTTTTACTATATCTCATATTAATTTTTGCTAAATTATAAGAATAGCAGTGGGTTATTTGAATCAAATATTGATATATATAAAAGTTCTATCCTATAGATAGTAAGACAAACATACTTTATTCATGGAACACAAAAAATGAAAAGTTAAATTGCTTATAGTCTCACATCATAATGCAGCTGATAGTGATAGTGACCGCATGCATATGGCCCTTGGTGGGCTTAGGGTGGGACATAATGGTATACTGTTGAATTTAAGGAATCACTGTACCTCAAATTCATATCCTAGTAAATCAATAGGGATGGTGTATTTTCTGGCATAATTCTGCATAGCTCCAGTTAAAAAGGCTTGGGTAAAGAAGAAGCCTGAGAGCCAAAATACACAAGGTTTTCCTGACACATACCAGTCCTGTAAAGGGAAAACAAAATGAATTATGTCCATATTTCTTACTTGCAAAATGTCACCTGATATACAATTTCTGATTCTGAATTTGTGTTGCTTTCCATCACAAGATCCTGTTCCCTGACAGCAGACACATTCTCCTACCTCTTTCCCTCTTGGGAAAATTGTAAATAATTTGAGCATTAATCTGATGAAACATAGTCTGAAATATTTAAGTCTTCTGCAAAAGGCAAAGTGTTTTGAGATTTATAACATTACTCATCCCACTGAAAACCCTTTTCTTTTTTGTGTAGTACTGGAGACTGAACCCAGGAGCATTCTATCTCTGAGCTACACCCTAAGCCCTATTTTATTTTTTATTTTGAAATAGGGTCTTAACTAAGTTGCTGAGGCCCTCACTAAATTGCTGAAGCTGGCCTTGAACATGGAGTCCTCTTGCCTCAGACTCCCCAGTGCTGGGATTATAGGTGTGGGCCACCACCCCCTGCTGAAACCTACCATCTTTTGATGTCTTATACTTTGCCCAACTATAGCGTTCCTATGGACTTCCAGTTTCCTAATCCTCTTAATTCCTTTGCCTCCATGCCTACTGCCCCTGAGAGTTCATGGTCTTCTTTCCCTTTCAGCTCAATACATCTAGAATTAGGCTACCATAATGTACCTGACCAGACGTAGTTTGGATCAGACGTATCATCTTGGGTAATTCTTCAGTGACCACCAAGTTCTTTAGTGGCCCACCAATTAGTCACCTGTTCAAGATGCTTCACAATCTGGCCCTGAGTGTGTCTGTCTCTTTTTCACTTTCCTCCAAGCACCCTACATTCTAATTAGATGGGATTATTTAGAGGTCTCCTCTGTGCTGGATGAACATTTATTGTTTTTTTCTACCTATGTCGAAGTAATATTACCCTTCTTTCCTTCTGGAGGACAAACCCTCCTGTGCTCTCAGCCCAAGCCTTTCTAGCAGTGAGACTCCATTGAGCCTCTGGGGATGGGCACTGATTCATGCCTGGCCAATCATACTTCAAGTAGCAAGATCCAGGAATGGACATATGACCCAATCAAAGCCAGAAATGCAGAAACTCTTGCTGGGGCTTTTGGGAAAAAGATATACTTTCAATCTTTGAAGTGGTATGATGTAAGGCCAGAGTTGCTGTTGTTTCTTGCTACAGATGAGAACCTGAGAATGGAGTTGACAGCCCAAAGGGAACGGAACTAAGACATGAGGGCAAGAAGCCAGGACCAGGTAGCCATGTTTGTATCCCAGATCAAATCCTACCTGAAGCCACTTTAACTCCTGGACTTTCCAATTACATGGAGAAGTAACTTTCTGCTTATGTCAGAATTTTTTTTACTTACAATGGAATCAGTCATAAATTATATAGGGCCTTCATCCCACAGCTACACAGCTATCTCTAAGTCCTTTTTCTTTCTTTGAAGGATCCACAGTCCTTCATCCTTTAGACGTAGCTCAAATGCAACCTCATCCATGAAATAAACTTTTTCTGAGCCCCCCAAAATTCCTTCAAACTCTCAGAGTAGCTTACATGTTGGTCTTTTATGGATTATTGCTAATTAAACTATATTAGTTTTGTTTGTTTTTCGTTTTGCAATACTAGGGATTGAACCTGAGGGTATTCTACCTCTGAGCTAAACCCTCAGCCCTATTTTCCTTTTTATTTTTAAACAGGGTCTCACTAAGTTGCTGAGGCTCGCTTTGAATCTGTGATCCATCTCAGCCTCTCAAGTACTGGGATTATAGGTGTGTGCCACCACACCTGGTTATTTGTTTATTTCTTAGGTACATGGCTAATTTCTTTGTAGGCTACTGGTACCTTGAAGCCAGGACTCATGCTGTAATCCTTTTTTTTATCATAGAGCACACATAACAAGGTGCCTTGAACAAAGTGGGGTCTTGATTCTTATTTGTTGAATGAGTGTTTGTTGCTGAGCAAACAGTACACTATGGGGGGGGGAGGTCAGTTTTGCCTGCTAGAGGGAATGGAACAAACTGCTGGTGGGCACCAGTTAGCAGATTGAGAAGAGGTAGAGAAAGAGATGGATTGTGATAAGAACAAAAAAATAAGGAAGAACCAGCACCACACATATGAAAGCAATAAGAACAGAGAAGGCAAATATATAGAAATCTCTCTCTCTCTCTGAAGAACTGCAGAGAGCTCAGACAGAGGAAAGCACCCTTAGAACCAAGATTCAAGAACTGAGGTGTCTGCGAGATAAACAGGGCTGAAGTGAAGCAGCGGCAAGCCAGAGTTAAAGTGTTTTCTGCAAGTGTAGAACCTGACCAAACAGTGGAGATCAGTGAGCAGGATGTTTTGGAAAGACAACAGGAAGACATGAAAGCCATTCTACAGGCTTATCATTTTATAGGGATCAGTGGAAAAGTGACCAGCCATGGCGTTTGTGTCTGCATCAGCACTGCTTTTGAGGGGAACCTGCTGGATTCCTACTACGTGGACCTTGTCATACAGAAACCATTCTGGATACATCACCATTCTATCCCTGTCTTCATTCCTCTGGAAAAGATAGCTGCAAATACTTACAGACTGATATTCAGCATTTCCTATACAGTCTCTCTGAGTACCTAAATGCCTACGCTGGGAGGAAGTACCAGGCAGATCGACTTCAGAGTGACTTCACAGCCCTTCTGACCGGGCCCTTGCAGAGAAACTCCCTGTGCAACTTGCTGTCGTTCACTTACAAAGTGGATCGGGGGGGGTCAGTCCTTCCCATTTTGTGCTAGAATGCTGTATAAGGACCTCACAGTAACTCTTCCAACTGACGTCACCGTTACATACCAAGGAATGGAAGCACCTGCTTTGTGGGAAGAGCAACGAGCCACCCATGAAACTCTGTTCTCTACGAAGCCCCTACATTGGGTGTTTACTTCATTTGCAAGAGATGGAGAAAGGTTGGATTTGAGTCTGGTCTCCTAAAATATTGTTTGCATCTGAACACATTTGCAGTGAGTGAACCAGTAGCATCCACAGTCCCGGGTGTGGTCCTAGAACTGAAAACTGCTGGAAGGCTCCGGCTCCTTGCTTGGGAACCATCCTAGCCATGAGAATAGACATTGGAATTCTTAGTTCCTCACAAATGTCTGGTCACTTGTTACAATGGTCAGGATCACCTGTTCTTTTGAGGTATTGATTTGATCATATATTTTACTTGCACATCAGAATAGTTTGTGGGGCAACAGAGCATATTTTACAAAAGACTAAAAAGTATTTCTAGCTTTTATGGAAGCTTTGAGTTCTGCATCATTTTCCTATCGAAGACTTTGTGAAGAAAAGTTCTGAGGACAGTACATTCATATGATATGGGGTGGGTCATATTGTTAAGAAAAGTGTGTTTAATCTCTGATCTGGAGCAATGTATTCTGGGCTACTGTTTTATAAAGAATATGGTATGAGAAAATACCACGAGTAAAACAAACAAACAAACAAAAAAAAATAAAGAAGTAGAAGAGCTCTCTCTGTCTCTCTCCTCTGTGAACAAGGAGAGCCTGTACCCCTCATCTAGACTTTCCAGCCTCCAGACTGTGAGAAACAAATGCTGCTGTTTAAATCATTCAGACAGCTTTTTAATAGCAGCCTGAAAAAGGACAGAAGATAAGAGCATGAACAGTAAAAGAGAAATGTGAAAAAGAAAATTCAGATGACTCATTTGCTTAATTTGTTAACTCTAAGAACCATTAGGAATTTTTTAAAAAGGGGGTCCAAGAGAGAAAGATAATAAGAAAACTCTACAGCTTTCTGTAAAGAGGACAAGGGAGGAGTCAATTCAGTATTCTATTCTATACTATTTCTTAGGCTAAACCCATAATGCATATAAAAAG
This sequence comes from Graphiurus murinus, assembly GCA_004027655.1. Taxonomy (NCBI): domain Eukaryota; kingdom Metazoa; phylum Chordata; class Mammalia; order Rodentia; family Gliridae; genus Graphiurus; species Graphiurus murinus. Next base: position 25,735 of record PVLC010004232.1, read on the forward strand.
TGCCTATAAATTAAAAAATAGTCCAAAAGAAAAAATGAGCCTAGGGTATGAATAAGCAATTCACAAAATAAAATACAAGTAGCAAACATACACACAAAGAAATGTGGGCTTACTAGTAATTCAAGAAAGCCAAGTGGAAACAAGATATGTTTGACTTGTAAGATTAAAAAAATTAAAAAGGAAATATAAGAAGTCTCTATCTTCTTCTCCAGCACTGTTTATTTTACAATTATCGTCAACAGTGAAACCAAATTTTTGTATAATAAAAAGGCAACTGTTGCCAGGTTGAGTGGCCCATGCTTGTAGTCCCAGTACTTGGGAGAGGCTGAGACCGGAGGATCTGGGTTCACAGCCAGCCTCAGCTACTTAGTGAGGCCCTCCACAACTTAGTGAGACCCTGTTTCAAAATAAAGAATGAAAAATAGGGCTGGGGATGTAGCTTGGAGGCAGAATGCCCCTGGGTTCAATCCCCAGTACTGGTACTACAAGAGAAAAAGAAAGAATGAAAGAAAGAAAAGAAAGAAAGGGAAAGGAAAGGAAAAGAAAGTAAAGAATGAATTAGAAAGAATTAAAAAATAGGGCTGGGGGTGTAGTTCAGAGGTAGAATGCCCCTGGGTTCAATCTCCAGTATTGGAAATCAAACAAACAAACAAACAAAACCAACTGTCAATATCTGTGTCTTTTTTTTTTTTTTTTTTTTTTTTTCGGTACTGGGGATTGAACCTAGGGGCATTCTACCTCCGAGCTACACCCCCAGCCCTATTTTTTATTCTTTATTTTGAATCAGGATCTCACTAAGTTGTAGAGGGGCTCACTAAGTAGCTGAGGCTGGCTGCAAACCCAGATCCTCCTGTCTCAGCCTCCTAAGTACTGGGATTACAAGCATGCGCCACCATGCGGGGCTCAATATTTGGGTCTTAAAATCTCTGGTGTTGAAGGCTTGGTTCCCAGTTGATAGCACTCTCAGGAGGTGGTGGACACTTAGGAGGTGGGCCTAGCTGGAGGAAGTTAGGCCATGGGAGTGTGCCCTTGAAGGGCTCTTGGGAGCCCAACCCTTTCCTCTCTCACTCTCTTTTGCTTCCTGGCTGCCATGAGCTGAGCAGCTTTCTTCCTGCCATAATGTTCTGCCTCACCACAGGTCCAAAGTGACAGAGCCAAAAGGCCAGTGACTGAAGTCTCTTAAACCATGAGCCACAAAGCAACTGAACACTGAAAGATCACATGCCTTTGTGAATTTCCTAAAGAACAGTTTTGGGATTCTTCCTTTCCCATACCTCTGCATAAACATCAACTATAGGATGGGGAAAACAGGGGAGTTGAGGAGAAAAGCAGTGTCCTGCCTTCCGTCTTTCTCTGCTCTGAACATCTCCTAGATGTGCGCATGTGTGTGGCGGGAAGAAGAAGGGAAGAGTCAAAGCACTTATCTTTTCCCTGGTTTTATGTGATAAATGATAAGAAATAATGATTTTAAAACAATGGATGATTATTGATAAATCCAAGCCTCAGACTTTTTAATAAATTACCATAGATATTAAAATCACAAAACAACATTAAATTAAGGTCTCAGAGGACCACAAACTTAGAATCTTCAGAAATATGTCACTCATTACTTGGGTTTGACTAAAGTAAAATTTTAATTTTCTACTTAGTACTTTGAAATGTATATATTTTTCAATATTCTAAAGTTTTGGTTAGATTATAATGAAACTACTAATCATATTTCATTCAACACAGAGACATTAAAGTGACCACAATTACTAACATCTGCCCAGTCAACCAAAAAAAAAAAAAATATATATATATATATATGTATAATAATCTTTTACCTGTAAAAAGTCCAACCGGGCTAGAAAATCTGTGATGTAACTTCCTAGGGGCTTAAGACTTGGGTATGATCGTTTGGCCCACATTTCTGGAACCTTTCCAACAAGTAAGCTGCCAGAAAGTGCCTCCAATGCAGAATCCATTACAACCACGCCCTTTATAGCTTTTTCAAGGTCCCGTAGAGTGTTACGTATAGTCTTAATTAAACTAAAATGAAAGAAATTATGTCATCAACATGTATATAGATTAGTAAATATCACATACAGTCTTTCCAGAAGAAAAAAAAAAAGACAGGTACCTTGTTCATAGTCTTACAGTCACTTCATGGTCACCTCCCACTTGGTGGTATGTGAGGTAACTTTAAGTGATACCTGGATGAACATTTTTCATTTTAATCATTACACATACGTGTGCGCGCGTGTGTGTGTGGTGTGCTGGGGTTTGAACCCAGAGGCATTCTACCTTTGAGCTATACTCCCCACTCCGATTTTTTTTTTTTTTTTTTTTTTGCAGTACTGGGGATTGAACTCAGGGGCATTCTACCTCCGAGCTATACCCCCAGCCCTATTTTGTATTCTTTATTTTGAAACCGAGTCTCACTAAGTTGTGGAGGGCCTCACTAGGTAGCTGAGGCTGGTCACGAACCTGGATCCTCTGGTCTCAGCCTCCGGTCTCAGCCTCCCGAATGCTGGGATTACAAGCGTGCGCCACCACGCCTGACTCCCACCACGCCTGACTCCCAGCCCGATTTTATTTATTTGGAAACAGTGTTTCAAATAAATAAAGGTTGATGAGAGTCTCACTACTTGCTGAGGCTCTGTCCTTGAACCTGCGATCCTCCTGTCTCAGCTTCCCAAGTACTTGGATTACAGGCATGTGCCACCACGCCAGGTTTACATACATATTTTAAACATAGACAATAATACCATTAGCATATAAAAATCTTTGCTTTCTGGTTGTTTTGCTTAGGATATGGCTAATTAAAAAATTATTATACATTAAAAATTATAGTTGTATATGTTTATGGAGTACAAAGTAGCATTAGGATTTTTATTTCAATGTGGAAAGATTATGTTAAGCGAATTAACATATCATTCACCTCGAATCTAACATTTTCTGGAATGAAAATGTCAAAAATTTACTCTTAGTGGTATTGAAATGTATGGTACTCAATTATTAGTTATACTTAGCATGCTGTGCTACTACCCTAAAAAAAATCAAACTCACATTTTCTATCTAACTGAGACTTTCTATCCTTTGTACCCTTAGACTATCATCTCATTCCCCCAAGATTGAGCAGCTAATAACTAACTACCATTTTTCCTTTTTTTTTTTTTTTTTTTTTTTTTTGCGGTACTGGGGATTGAATTCAGGGGCATTCTACCTCCGAGCTATACCCCCAGCCCTATTTTTTATATTCTTTATTTTGAAACCGAGTCTCACTAAGTTGTGGAGTGCCTCACTAGGTAGCTGAGGCTGGCCGCGAACCCAGATCCTCTGGTCTCAGCCTCCCGAATGCTGGAATTACAAGCGTGCACCACCACGCCCGGCTTCCATTTTTCCTTTTCCTTTTTCTTTTTTGTGATTCTGGGGATTAAACACTGGAGCACTCTACCACTGAGGTACATCCCCATCCCCTTTTTGTATTTTTAATTAATTATTTAATTTTGTAGTACTGGTGATTGAACCCAGGGGCATTCAGCCTCTGAGCTACACCCCCAGCCCCATTTTAAATTTTTTTATTTTGAAATAAGGTCTCACCCCTCCTACTTCTTAGAAAGTAAATATATGACCCTAAAGGATTATGGCTTTATGACTCTAGAAAGTTTGCTTTACCAGGCTATGTTAAAAATGTGGGCTATACGTGTAAAATGAAGAAGTGGTGCTATTTGTGATCTGACAATGATTGATATGTCATAAATGTCTATGTAACCCTGTTGTACTCAAGAAATGTATAAAAAATCCATGCTGAAAAAAAATAATAAAAAAAAATGAAATAGGGTCTCACTAAGTTGTCAAGAGCTCACTAAGTTGCTGAGGTTGACTGCAAACCTGGGATCCTCCTGTCTCAGCCTCCCAAGTACTAGGATTACAGGCCTGTGGCACCATGCCCAGCTGGTATTTTATTTTGAGACAGGGTCTTGCTAAGTTGTCCAGGCTGGCCTTGAATTTGTAATCCTACTGCCTCGATATACTGAGCTGCTGGAATTGCAGATGTATGCCCTCAATCTCAATGGTAACTACAATTCTACCTTCTGCTTCTCCCAATTCAATTGTTTTAGATTCTACATATAGTGAGAACATACACTATTTGCCTTTCTGTTTTTGGCTTATTTCACTTAGCATAATATCCTCAACTTATTTTCATGTTGTTGCAAATGACAGAAATTCTTCCTTTTTCTATGACTAAATAGTATTCTACTGTGTATATATTCTACATTTTCCTTATCCATTCACTCTTTGATTAACATTTAGGTTGATTCCATAACTTGGTATTATAAATAGTACCACAATGAACATGTGACCATAGAGATCTTTTAACATAGGAGGTGTATCAGGTGTGTTAGGTGGCAGAAAAATGACAAAAGATATGACTATACATAGGTCTAATTAATTCTCAGTCTGTCTTTAATCCCTGAGGAGAATAATAATGGATGAGAAGTTATAATTAATGAATATTTTAATCAGTAAGAACAAATATCTTTTTTTCATCATCATTTTTACATTATAAAAGATACTTTACTTTCAGCTGGGCATGGTGGCACATGTTTGTAATCCCAGTACTTGGGAGGCTGAGGCAGGAGGATTGCAGGTTCGCAGCCAACTTCAGCTACTTAGTGAGGCCCTCTGCAACTGAGACTCTGTTTCAAAATAAAGAATAAAAAATAGGGCAATGGGTGTAGCTCAGAGGTAGAATGCTCCTGGGTTCAATCCCTAGTACTGTAAATAAAGAAAGAAACAAACAAGCAAATAAAGAAAGAAAGAAGCCGGGCGTGGTGGCGCACGCTTGTAATCCCAGCATTCGGGAGGCTGAGACCAGAGGATCCGGGTTCGCAGCCAGCCTCAGCTACCTAGTGAGGCACTCTGCAACTTAGTGAGACTCAGTTTCAAAATAAAGAATACAAAATAGGGCTGGGGGTATAGCTCGGAGGTAGAATGCCCCTGAGTTCAATCCCCAGTACCGAAAAAAAAAAAAAGAAAGAAAGAAAGAATAAATAAATCTTTTGTACTTTATTTTCTGGGACAAAAGGTTATGGAATTTTAAAAAGAGAAATAATCAAAGGGGACTTTTCTTACATTTTAAAATCAACACCACTGTGTTTTTTTTATCATCTTTGGCTGGTTGCCTTCTGAATATGAGTACTCACTTGTTGAATCGTTCCATTTCTTGTACTAACACAGTATTCATGCTTTCTTTGTATTTCACAGGATACTTTAAGAGTGCTGTTTCGATATCAAAATCATCTGGAAGCTATAAGAATGGATTTTGAAGACCACAAATTACTCTGAGATTGGATAACTTATTTTATTTAGATAGAATATCAATAATAGCTAATACTAGGGTGTTGCTATGTGGCAAGTGCTGTGCTGTTTTCCACAAATTATCTCATTTAATCTTGTGTGTGTGTGTGTGTGCGCGTGTGTGTGTGTGTGTGCGTGTGTGCGTGTGTGTGTGTGTGTGTGTACTGGGGATTGAACCTGGGGGTTATATTCTACTTCTGAGATACACCATCAGCCGTTTATATTTTGAAACAGGGTCTCACCAAATTAGCATACACTGGCTTCCAATCTGTGATCCTTCTTTCTCAACCTCCTGAGTACTGGGATTACAAGTGTGCACCACTGCACCCCGCTTCCTTTAATCTTTACTGTACAATCTTAGGTGATCATTATTATTTCTATTTTATATATGAGTACATTTAAGTTCAGAGAGGCTAACTTACTGGCCCAATAGCACACAGCCAAAAAGTAGCCTATGTAAACCCACAGGCCTGTGATTCTAAGACCCATGTTTTAACTACTGTAGTACTTTGCAGAAGATACATATTTCTGAAAACTTGTGGGATTGTTTTATAAATTAAATCTTATTTTATAGTGATAAAGCTTATTTACCATTTCATAACTGCTTGCTTGCTTCCCTTCATGTTGGGTATTCACCAAGGGTGCTCTACCACTGAGTTACATCCCAGCCCTTTCTATTATTTTTTAAAGTTTTGAGACAAGATCTTACTAAGTTGTTCCGGCTGGCCTGGAACTTGTGATTCTGCCTCAGCCTTCCCCAGTAGCTATGATTACAGGTATGTGCCACCATGCCTAGTTTATCTCTAATTAATTATCAACTAGTTTCAAATAGTTTAGCTTACCCAACTACCAAATAATAAACCTTGTACATGTAGCAGGGTTCCAGGGCATAGGAGGGAGAAGGCCTTTAAGTGTCTGGTTTCTCTGAGGCACCTCAGAGACATTTGAGAAGTGATGAAGAATACTTTGGACTGCTAGTTAAGCCCCAAGACACTGGAATTCACACTCCTAGAGAGGTAAAGCAGCTTCCCAATCAGGGAAGTCCTAAACCAAGAGATGTGAGCTGCCCTGACTGTCCCCAAGATGGTCCCGGAGTGGTACAAAAGAATTCTTAATCACATTAGGTGGTGTCATTCCAGGGTCCTTATGCTCAGTACAACCCCTTATCCCAAATAAGTCCCAAATGTCTCTGCCAGGTACCCCACTAGGAAGTTCATAAAAGCCCCCCTATGAGGGCCAGATTTCCCCACAGAGATAAGCCACAGAATCAGTGGAGCTAGATGTGAGAAGTGGCGAATGGCAAGAGGCAGCAGTACAGGAGTGGGGGCTGGGGGAGCGAGTTTGCTTTCACCTGTGGTTGCAGGCTGTGCTGTCCTCCTCCCTTCTTCAGTGGCCACAGCCAGACTTAGGGTGAGGAGGCACACCTTAAAGAGTGGTGAGAGAATCGAGTAGTGGTGCAACCCATGGGCTATGAAGGCAAATGGACTAGGATCCAGGTTCTGCTCTGAATTTCTGGCCCTGAAATTTGGGCATGTTTATAGTACTTACCTTGGAGGGGAGTTGTGAAGATTTGTGTTTAGGACCATAATTTTTGTTTTGTTTTGTTTTTTCTTTTTTTGTTACTGAAGGCTGAACCCAGGGGCATTCTACTTCCAAGCTATGCCTGCAGCCCTATTTCATTTTTTATTTTGAGATAGGGTCATATTAAGTTGCTGCGGGTCTCTTTAAATTGCTGAGGCTGGCCTTGAACCTGGGATCCTCCCGTCTCAGCCTCCCAAGTACTGGGATTATAGGCATGTACCACCATGATTGGATTAGGGCCATAATCTTATAAAAGTTCCCATAATATTTCTTTATTGAAATTAAGACTTACAAGCTGGGCGTGGTAGCGCATGCTTGTAATTCCAGTACCTGGGAGGCTGAGGCAGGAGGATCTGGGTTCCAGGTCAGCCTCAACTACTTAGTGAGGCCCTCTGCAACTTAGTGAGACCCTGTTTCAAAATAAAGAATAAAAAAATAGGGTTGGGGGTATAGTTCAGAGGTAGAATGCTCCTGGGTTCCATCCCCAGTACTGCAAAAAAAAAAAAAAAAAAAAAAAAAAAGAAATTAAGACTTACAGAAAAAAGGTAAGAATAGAGAGTACCATTATATTTTACCTAGTAGGGCTAAGTACACTGAACTATATTATGAAAAGAAATACTGGTAGCAACTAACTTAGCACTGATTTCACCTCCCTGTACCTCCTTACTTCCTAAGGTATAGATTAAAAATCATTCTGTCCTTGTACAAGCAAGTTTAGAACATTCTACCATTTAAAAAAGTAAGTCCTTTACCTTTCACTTAGAAATAAAATAATATATATCAACTCTCCATACTATAATTACTAAAACTTAACTATGTAGTAGGCGTTTTGCAAACTACTTTAAATAAATGCTCTCTTTAATGTCCTCAAAAACCTCATACAATTAGTACTGTTCCTACCACTTAACAGATTTAGATACTATTGCTCAAAAGTTTGAGTATCACATCCTATCATTTTCATTACTATTAATATTATAAACAACATATTTTAAGCTAAATATTACCTTCTCGACTATATCTTCAGTAATTTCTAACAGAATCTGGTCAGTACTTCCTGAGGATCCTGTCTGCTTGGAGCCTCCCTGGGTGAGGATCAAGGAATCAAAAAGGACTTTTGTTTGTTGAAGATCTTTGGAGATATCAACATTTTCATGTAATCCAAATATCTCAGGGTCTTGAGTAAATGGAAGTTTCTACAAGAAAATAGACTAAGTAAGCATCACATTTTCACTGGCTAGTCAAGGGGATTAGGATCTCCCCGCAATATACCAATATAGCTAAGGATTATTTTGAGCTGAAGGCAATTTAAAATCAACAGATATAAAGAGTCCTATTCCCTGTCTTCTCCTTTTCTGCCTAAAAGCAAGACTAAATCCCCCCTGTCCTGTACCAGGATGAGGAGAGCAATCCTTATCACTGGAGACTAAAAGCTGGTCTTTCTGAGATGACCCTTCTCTTCCATTAGTTTCTGCCATATGTTTCCTAGTTGCTTCCTTATAATTCATAGCTCCTAGAATCCCAAGCCACCTTTCCTTTTTTAGTCAATTTTCCACAATTTATCACCCTTTATTGAAATGGTAAAGAAATTCCCAAGCACAGCTGCTTCTTTAGGCTTCCACTTTCTTTATTAAAGTACACATAAAATATTAATGGCAATACAAATTGTATGTCCTTCCCCTGCTAATCTGTCTTATTTCAATTAAATTTACAAGCCCCAGTCTATAAATATAAATATAAATAGGTAGAGGAAAGGGTTTTTTTTCCCTCTCCTACAAAACATTAATTCATAAGACAGACTTATGCAGACCAAGAAAGAGTTTAAAGCCAACTAAACTTCAAATAACGGAAGAATAAAATTTTTTCAATTTTCACTAGTTACTAGAAAAAAAAAAGATACTGAAAGTCAGCTGAAACCATAACATAATGCTTACTTAATGTATATATTAGAGGGGAACATTTCATCATTTGCTTTTAGAAAAACCACATATACATCTAATCCTATTTTCAGCAATCAGTTACCTTAATGAATTCAATGTAGTCATCATAAGTGCCTTTGGGAGGTGAATAATAGTTTCCACTGGGAGAAAACTTATAATGAGGGTTTTCAATTACGTGTGGATTATAGAAATCAGCCAGCACGGTTAACAGGAGGCGTCTGTCCCAGTCATCTGTTACTCTTCCTCCATAATTACACTCTCCAGTCAGATAAGAGATAGCTTCAAATGGAACTGTATCATATTCATTAATAAATAACTGAAAAAAGAGAAAAAAGGAAAAATCTTAAAGATCTCCACTTCATTTCCACTTAAGATTAATCTGTCTATCTATCTTGTGTGTGAGTGGGAGGGAGAGGTACTGAGGATTGAACCCAGGGGCATTCTATCTCTGAGGTACACCCCCAGTCTTATTTATTTATTTATTCATTTATTTATTTATTGCGGTACTGGAGATTGAACTCAGGGGCATTCTACCTCCTAGCTATACCCTCAGCCCTATTTTTTATTCTTTATTTTGAAACAGGGTCTCACTAAGTTGCGGAGTGCCTCACTAGGTAGCTGAGGCTGGCCGCGAACCCGGATCCTCCGGTCTCAGCCTCCCAAATGCTGGGATTATAAGCATGTGCCACCATGTCCGGCTCCACCCTTTTTAAATTTAATTTCAAAACAAGGTTTCACTAAGTTGTTGAAAGTCTTGCTACATTGCTGAGGCTGTCCTTGAACCTGCAATCCTCCTGTCTCAGCTTCCCAAGTACTAGGAATACAGCATGTACTACCATGCGGGGCTCCAAGTCTTTTATTTATTTATTTATTTATTTATTTATTTATTTATTTATATTTTATTTTATTTTTTCTTAAATTTTATCTATAATGTGTGTATGTGTGCATTTTATTGGGGTTTGAGCCCGTGGCCTCAGATATGGTAGGTTAGCACTCTAGCACTGAGCTACATCCCCAGTTTTCCAAGTCTTTTAAAGATTAATTTGGATAAACCTTGTTTTGGATAAACTGGGGTCAATTTTGTCCTTGAGGGACACTGAGCAATATATGGAGATAATTTAGAGTGGTGGGTTATGGGGTGCTACTGGTGTCTATTGGGTAGAGGCCTGGGATACTGCTAAACAATGCATAGGACAGCTGCTGTTCATAGCCCCAAATGCCAATAGTACCATGGCCAAGAACGTGGTGCCTGGTTCAGGGAACCTTTCCCAATGTAATGAAACAAAGCAGTTTCAAACTTTAGTGCCAGAGCCTTGTTCACACACTATGATATAGTTCCACTGATAAGTAACATATTATTTCTAGTTTCCTTATTATCATAGTAATAATAGTAATAAAAACTACTCTTTGCATTGCTTTCAAATTGTCTTATTTATATCCCAGTAATGCTGGAGAGCAGGAAACAGTATGGAAAAGGTAAAGTAATGTGAAGGCCCAAGTTTATTTCTTCCAGTTCTAGATCCTATACTGTTTCCAGTATTCAGTCATTTTGGATAGTGTGTGTATTGGGATGGTATTTTACTGATTGAGAACATTTCTTGCCCCTGAAGTTTAGCCAGTAGAGAAGGGATTATAGCAGAAATGGTGCACAGCTGAAAAACAATTTTTTTCTACATCCTCCAGAGCCAAGTTAAAATAAAGTGTAAGTCTTATTTTTAATTCCTATGTTTTCAGGAAGAGAAGTGTCAAGCACGATGACAGAGACACTGAGAAAGAGGGATGGTCATCTTTTTTGGCAATAAATTATTTGTGAAAATAGGAACGTTTCTCCCTCTCTTTTCTCTGGGGGAAGGCAAACTTGTATATAGCTAGGTCCCCTCCCTCCCCTAAAACTAAAGGAAGAGACACAAGAAAATTTAATGTTAAATTTGTGGTAAACATGAAAATTAGAGACCAACAACTCATTCCCCGATGGTCTATCCACTTGGCCATCAGTTTTCTGATATGCCCTGTTGGAGAGAGGTAGCCTGCTGGTATAACCATGGGAAGATGATTTAAAATGAGTCTCCTCTTGCTGGTATAACCATGGGAAGATGATTTAAAATGAGTCTCTTCCTCTCAGCTCCTAAAATATGAGGGATATGCAAGAGGGATCTAGTTGGTGCTTTTAGGTTTCAATGTTGGGGCCAGGAAAACTGATGATCCTGGAGACTGCAGGTAGAGGCCTGGCCAGATGATGAATTCTCAATATAGCCATTTGAACAAAACATTCTCCAAGCTCAGGCTGCACCAACAACATTTGTGAAAAGAGGAAAGTCAATGTCATTTCATCATGTAATTATAATTCCATTAAGAACCAATTTCAATAAATTACATTTATTCCAGTGAAAGTTTCTACTCTTATTTTTAGAGTTGATAAAAATACCAATAAGTGCTGGGCGTGGTGGTGCACGCTTGTAATCCCAGTATTTGGGAGGCTGAGACAGGAGGATCCAGGTTCGCGGCCAGCCTCAGCTACCTAGTGAGGCACTCCACAACTTAGTGAGACCCTGTTTCAAAATAAAGAATAAAAGCTGGGCGTAGTGGCGCATGCTTGTAATCCCAGCATTTGGGAGGCTGAGACCGGAGGATCTGGGTTCGCAGCTAGCCTCAGCTATTTAGTGAGACCCTGTTTCAAATAAAGAATAAAAATAGGGCTAGGGGTGTGGCTCAGAGGTAGAATGCCCCTGAGTTCAATCCCCAGTATTGCAAAAAAAAAAAAAAAAGAATAAAAAATAGGGCTGGGGATAGAGCTCGGAGGTAGAACACCCCTGAGTTCAAACCCCAGTACCGCAAAACAAACAAACAAAAAACCAAACAAACAAAAAAACCAATAATTTTGTTGATATTGATTATACATTTTTATTATAATGTTTGTATAAATGATTAAGTATTTATAGCCTAGGGGCTAGGAGTATAGGTTAGTGGTAGAGCATTTGCTTAACAAGCACAATGTCCTGGGTTCAATCCCTAACATTTCTATTCTATGGTCATTTGAAAAGCCAACTACTCAGTTTTCCAAGCTCCCTTATAGTTAAAGCCTATGCCTGTGACCTGGGCTTGGCTACTCAGAACTCTAGACTACCTGTGGAGATTAGGGTACAAAGAAACAGGCACAGCTGGGAATCTCTGTGGATGTGGTCATGACATGAGAAGGTCAGGGCGGAGGCTTCTGATGTTCAACCAGGATAGATGTTGCTCTTAACAGACATGGGTGATTCTGGACGGAACTCCAGTTGCCTTTCCTCCAGGCCTGGCGTTCAAGCTGCCTTGGCGATTCTGTGAGCTACCCAATATCCTGTCAATAAATTACTTTTCTGATTAAAGTAGACAGCCTTCTTCTATGGACTGATAGAACTAAATTGTAAATTTGGCTAAGTGGAGAAGATAAGATGGTGCCAACAATGAGGATGGTACTGCAAAAAAAAAAGGACCAGTGTCTTTGATGAGAACACTGTTGTGTTGCTGAATTAACCAACACCAGAGCTTGTCCTTCCTCTATCCCTCCTTTTATGAGAGATAATAAATTTCATTATGTGGTTTAATCCAGTTCAAATCAGGTTTCCCATTACTTGAATCAGAAAGCACTGTGGACAAGGTGCTTAATAAACCACAACTATCTACTACAACTATTACAACTATCTACCCACCTATTAGTGATATCAGGAAAACTGAACCAGTTATTCTGAACAAATAGTTTTGCCTAAGGTCTGGTAAATAGAGATCTTTTATAAATGTTAGTTCCTTCCCAGTTTTACCTGTAGTTGCCGGATACTGATGCGTAAATCTGATTCATTAAATCCATATGGAATATTCCAACCAAGGGGACCAAATTTTTTTCTCTCTTGCACAAGGGCATGAAAAAAACACACTCCAAACAGCAACTTCTCCCACACCTTTAATGTAAAAATTACACAATAACAAAACAACCTGATTAGATTTCCATCAGGAAAAATAGATAAAATGAGGAGAATAGATAAACGAACTTTATCATTACACGATTCTATGATCGTTCATCTCTACAAAATGCTATTTTTAAAAAACTTCATGATGGTGCACACCTATAATCCCAGTTCTTGGGACAGGAAGATCACAGGTTCAAGGACAGCCTCAGCAATGTTGTTAGACTCCCAGCAACCTAGAGAGACCCTGTTTCAAAGCAAAAAATAATAAAAAAGTGCTAGAGGTGTAGCCCAAGGTAGAATGCCCCTAGGTTCTATCCCCAGTACCACAATAAATAAATAAATAAATAAATAAATAAATAAATAAATAAGCAAACAAATATATAAAAATAGGGCTGAGGGTGTAGCTCAGAGGTAGAATGCCTCTAAGTTCTGCTGGGCGTAGTGGCACATGCTTGTACTTGGGAGGCTGAGACAGGAGGATCACAGGTTTGCAGCAAACCTCAGCTACTTAATGAGGCCCTCAGCAATTTAGTGAGACCTGTTTTAAAAGAAAGAATAAAAAATAGGGCTGGGGGTGTAGCTTGGAAGTAGAATGTCCTTAGGTTCAATCCCCAGTGCCACACACACATACACATACACACACACAAATAATAATAATGCCTCTAGGTTCAACTCCCAATATCACAATAAGTAAATAAATATCTTAAAAAATACTATCTAGCTGGGTGTGGTGGTACACGCCTGTAATCCCAGTACTTGAGAGTCTGAGATGGGAAGATCACAAGTTTGAGACCAGCCTCAGCAATTTATCAAGACTCTCAGCAACTTTGTGAAACTCTGTTTCAAAATAAAAAATAAAATAAACCTGGGGGTATAGCTCCAAGGTAGAATGTGTCTGGGTTCAAACCCCAGTACCCAAAATTAAATACAATAATACTTTCTATAAAAAGCATTCATTCTCAGCCAGGCATGGTAGTACACGCTTGTAATCCCAATACTTGGGAAGCTGAGACAGGAGGATCCAGGTTTGGGACCAGCCTCAGTTACTTAGTGAGGCCCCCTGCAACTTAGTGAGACCCTGTTTCAAAATAAAGTATAAAAAAAATCACAATATTAAACTTTATTAAAATGTAATAATGTTACAATTTACCAAAGTATTGGTTAATAATACCTTGGTATTAGTCATAAATATTTACAATGTCAATGCTCAAATGCTATTTTGTAGATTTGTTGGCATGTACTGGAGACTATAAATGCAGAAGGATGATTAATCATTAGGATATGAAAAACCCCAATAATATCATATGTTTAATATGGATGTCACATGGGCCTCTCACTAAACCTGTGTCAGTGTTCTGTGAGATGGCCTTCTATATCTTTATGGTCCTCCCAAATCAATTTCAAGAATACTATGGGATGTCTTTAGGTCAGACCACCTCAAGGAAAGTTCCAAATCCATCCAGCTACTTTCTTTCTTTCTTTTTTTTTTTTTTTTTTTTGCGGTACTGGGGATTGAACTCAGGGGCGTTCTACCTCCGAGCTATACCCCCAGCCCTATTTTTTTATTCTTTATTTTGAAACCGAGTCTCACTAAGTTGCGGAGTGCCTCACTAGGTAGCTGAGGCTGGCCTCGAACCCGGATCCTCCGGTCTCAGCCTCCTGAATGCTGGGATTACAAGCGTGCACCACCACGCCCGGCTCCATCCAGCTACTTTCATGTGATGCAGTAGTAGACTTTATTTTTATCTTTATATTTGAGACAGGACCTTGCTCTGTAGCCCAGGCTGGCCTTAAATTCTGAGGCTCAAGTGATCCTCCTGCCTCAGCCTCTGGAGTATACACTTTGTTGTTGAACATGTTTCCATATTCTTGTTGGCTACCTATATGTTTTCTTTGGAAAAATGTCTATTCAAGTCTTTAGCTATTTTTACATTCAGGTTATAGGGTTTTTTTTTTCTCATATTGAGTTCTAGTTCATTATATATTTTGGAAATTAACCCACATCTGATATATGGTTTACAACTATAAAAACTGTACATTTTAATGGCCAAATAATAATAGCTCAAATTACTATGAGAAATTAGCAAGGGCATCCCAGCTATTTCTGGGAGCTTCCAAAGGACTTTCTTAAGTGTCTACAAGCCAGCTCCCTGCAGAAATCCTAAGACAATGGTTTCCAAAGTGTGATCCCAGGATGTGTAGTATTAATTTCATCTGAGAAGTAGTTAGAATTGTAAATTCTTAAGCTCCATCCCAGGTCTAATCAATTAAAAACTTTGGGGGTTGGGCCCACCAAGGTGTGCTCAAGCAAGTATTTAGGAGAATTTGATGCATATTGAGAACCAGTGTCATCAAGCATGCACACTCCTTTTCTTATCTTAGCTCAGCTTCTGTCTTTTACAACTACAGAGGTTGCTTGGTGAAGCCACTATTCATTGTAAAATTATGATACATGGCATGGATGCTAACTTTGGATGTCCCACAAATCTCAATATGTAAAGTGCTGACATTGCTTGCTCAGTGTTGTAACACAGAAAGAGAGTGCTTCTTCTCCAACATAACATCACTTTCATTTGAGTGATGTGAGTCCCAAATTAGCTCTGCTTGAATGATTCTGTTCCAGGACCTCTTTCCTCTAATCGCTGGGTTTCAAACTCTGAATGTGGATCAAAAACCATACTACTGGAAGATTCAAGATGGCGTCTGAGTGAAACACCTTTCCCCAGGTGCTGTTAGTTCAAATCAATTTTGCCATAAAAACAGCTTCTTAACAGAAGGAAAAAAAGCAACAAAAAAGCAAAATTTGAACCACAATTGAAGAAGACCCAGAGAGCTGATCAGGGAGAGCAAAGGAGACCGCCATGTGGCGGCTGGGTGCCGGGCTGTGGAACCAGGCCATGGAGCTGGGACCTGGAGCTGTGGTGGCCAGCCAGACACCAGGATCTACAAACACCGTGGCGGACCCAGCGACCAGACCAGGCGTGGAGTGAGCACCTCCAGGACCCCACACCCTACCCAGGTGGTGCATACCTGCACCATCCACAGTGACCGGAAAGCATGGGACAACCAGCGTAAGCTCCCGCGGGACCACCCCAGCGCACCTCTCCAGAGCCAGAACAACTGACTGCACAGCAGAGCTTGAACCAAAACGGCTGCAAATGCAACTTCTTGATGGAAGGAAAGTGGAGCAGAGCGGCAGAAAAGTTATCAAGGCAATGAGAGCAGCTGAACAGAACCCAGGGAAAACAAGGGAGCTGGCGCAGATGCGAACCGGCGGCCGCCATTTTGTGTGCCACCTCCTCCCAGCCAACGCTCTGCCAACTATCCAGACCTTCATTGACCTCCTGTGCCTCCAGTGACCAGAGGTGGAGCAAGCAACAACGGGATCCAAGCAGCAGGGATCTGTAAGTTGGATTGCACCCCCGGGGTGCAGGGGGCCCCTATACAAAGGACAGACTCAGTCACCTGCCCTTCTAGCAATTAGACAGGAACATAGTGCAGGAAGAACCCAGTGAACATAGGGCATCTGAAAATGCCCAGCATTTAGACTGCACTCCTGCCACCAGCAAAGGCAGACAGAGAGATGCAGACAGGCCCTGTGGAGAGCCCAGAGACATAAGCTAGCAGGGGGAGAAGCATCACCGAAACCTCCCTGCTTGCACTGATAGAGCAAATAAAAATGCCAGAGACACACTCGAAAATTTAAGCTCGGTACTTACGAATGAGCAGGGTTTTTGTTTTTGTTGCTTGTTGTTGTTTTAGCTTTGGGGTTTTTTTTGTTGTGTTGTGTTTTTTGTTTGTTTGTGTTTTTTTGTGTGTTATGTCTGTGTCTGATCTGTTTTTACTCTGTTTTTGTTTTGTATTGCCTTGATTTATTTATCTTTGTTTGGATGATTTGTTGCTTTCTTATTACTTGCTTAGCTTGTTGAAACTCCTCCTTATCCCTTTTACAAGCTTCCCCCCCTCACATCTATATTCCTTTCCTCAACACTTTTCCTCCTCTGTTTTCTTTTTCTTTTTTTTTTTCCTGTCTCATATCAAGACCATCTCATACTACCACACTCAAAACTCTATATTGACTACCAGAAACTCCCGACATATCTACCATCTCTAATCTTTACAATATATCACCTCCACACACTCAACCTCTTATTCCGCTGGACCATACCCTCTACTTTACCCTATTCTTGGATTCATCACTGTGATCTCTCACCCAACCTTTATCACTGAACACAACCGGTCCCTGTATATACCATCAGACACCTCTAAACCCCCACTCCAGATATTGGACGAGAAAACTTGCAAGAGCAGCAAAGATATAAATTTAAGAACAGGGGAACCATGGGAAGGAAAAATAACAAAGAAACAATGAGCTACCACAACCCATCAATAACAGATCTCACCAACCCAGAATGGCAGAGATTACCAGAAGAATAATTCAGATCTTTAATACTAGAAAAAAAATACAGGATTTTCAGAAAGAATGTAGGGAGAGCTGGGAAGAAATAAAGGAACAAATAAAGAGTTGTATGACCTGAAAAGGAACCAAAGAGAAGCATTGAAGGAAGTGAAAGATGAAATAACCAAAATGAAGGCATCAATACAAAACTATAAACAGTAGATTAGATCACATGGAAAATAGAATAACACTCTTAGAGGATGACCATACCAAAAATGAATCTATAGTACATAATTTAGAAAAAAAAAATACGACAGTATGAATTGGACATCAAAGAGATCTGGGCCAATTTTAAAAGAGCTAACCTAAGAATAATAGGCATAGAAGAGGGATTAGAAGTTGAAATGTATGGAATAAACAATTTTTTCAAAGAAGTAATATCAGAGAATTTTACAAAGATAGAAAGAGAAGCTGACACACAGGTACAAGAAACATACAGAACTCCCTCAAGACAAGACCAAAGAAGAGGTTCACCACGCCACATAATAATCAAGTTGACTAATGTAGAAGCTAAGGAGAGAATTTTAAAGGCAACAAAGGTAAAAGGCCAAGTGACATTTAGAGGCAAACCAATTAGAATCATTCCAGACCTCCCAAATCAAGTCATGAAAGCCAGAAGAGGCTGGAATAACGTGCCAACCTCTGCAAGAAAATAACTTGCAGCCAAGATTCTCCTACCCAGCAAAACTCTCTCTCAAAATTGACGGGGATATAAAAACCTTCCATGACAAACAGAAACTGAAAGAATTTATGTCTTCCAAACTAGCACTAGAGAAACTACATAAAGAGATTAACTACAAAGAAGAACTAATGAGTAAATGTCAGAACCAGAGAAACAACCATTTCCAGGAAGCAAACAACTAAGCAAAGAAGAATGAACACCACTGAAAAGAGAAGTCAAAACTCAAAATGTTAGGAATTAAAAATCATCTCTCAATAGTCACACTGAATATAAATGGTCTCAATTCCCCAATAAAAAGGCACAAGGTGGCAAAATGGATCAAAACCCAGATCCATCTATATGCTGCCTGCAAGAAACACACATTACAAGCAAAGATTCCCTCAAGCTAAAGGTGAATGGATGGAGTAAGGCAATCCATGCCAATGGAAGCCAAAGACAAGCAGGAGTAGCAACCATGATATCAGATAAATTAGACTTCAAGCCTAAGCTTATCAGAAGAGACAAAGCAGGTCATTTTTTACTAGTAAAAGGAACAATCTAGCAAAAGGAAATAACAATTATCAACATCTATGCCCTAAACATAGTTGCAGCCACTTTCATAAAACAAACTCTGTATGATATAAAGACACACATAGATCCCAATACACTAATACTAGGAGACTTCAATACTCCTCTTACATCTCTAGACCAATCTTCTAAACAAAAGGTCAGTAGAGATGCCTCAGACCTAAATAACACCATAAACCAAATGGACCTATTAGACACATATAGACTCTTTCACCCAACTGCAGCTGAATTCACATTTTTCTCAGCTGCACATGGAACCTTCTCCAAAATAGACCACACTCTGGGCCACAAAGCAAGCACTGGCAAATTAAAAAAATGTAACATAATTCCTGCATCTTTTCAGACCACAATGGAGTGAAACTAGAAATAAACTCCAAGAAGACCCAAAGTAACCATGTAAACACATGGAGACTGAACACCACACTGCTGAATGAAGATTGGGCCATAGAAGAAGTAAGGGGAGAAATTAAAAAATTCCTAGAAACCAATGAAAACAGAGACACAACATATCAAAATCTCTGGGACACATTGAAGGCAGTACTAAGAGGAAAATTTATAGCACTGAGTGCCCACTTAAGAAGAACAGAAAATCACAAAATAAATAACCTAATGACACAGCTCAAAGCCCTTGAAAAACAAGAACAGTCTATCCCCAAAGCCAGTAGAAGACAGGAAATTATGAAAATCAGAGCAAAAATCAATGAAATAGTGAATAAAAAACAATACAGAAAATCAACAAAACCAAACGCTGGTTTCTTGAAAAAATAAACAATATCGATAAACCATTGGCCAACCTAACCAAAAGAAAGAGAGAATCAACCAAAATTACCAAAATAAGAGATGAAAAAGGTGATATTACTACCGACAGTATGGAAATACAGAGGATAGTCAGAAACTATTTTGAAAAACTATACTCCAACAAAATGGAAAATCTAGAAGAAATTGACAAATTTCTAGACACATATAACCTTCCTAAATTGAGTCAAGAAGATATAGAAAACTTATACCGACCAATAGCAATCAAAGAGATAGAAACAGCAATAAAGAGTTTACCATCAAACAAAAGTCCAGGGCCAGATGGTTTTCCAAGTGAATTTTATAAAACATTTATAGAAGGGCTAATCCCAATACTCCTCAAACTATTCCGTGAAATAGAAAGAAACGGGACCCTCCCAAACACATTCTATGAAGCCAACATCACATTAATGCCAAAGCCAAATAAAGACAGCTCAAGAAAAGAAAACTATAGGCCTATATCATTGATGAGCTTAGATGCAAAACTGCTAAACAAGATACTAGCAATGCGCTTTCAAAACCACATCAAGATCGGGGGAGGGGGGACACCCTAATGAACATGATGTACTTTCATGAACACATCAAAGTCAATCACTAAACTGACCTTGAGAAAGAGGGAGATGGAAGGAATGGAGCAGGGATTGGGGAAGGGTTAAATGAGAAGTGTGGGCATGGATGTCTTTACCTATACTAGCTTGCACCTAACAAAGATGTGTGATTACAATGCACCAAATAAGGGAAAGATGAAAAAAAAAAAAAGATTTTTAAAAAGTTACACAGGAGATTTTTGATCTACGTAATTGGGAGCCCATCTCTATTAAAGTGGCAGAAACAGCTAAGACATCTGTATATCGGCTTCAAGCCTTGGTGCCTACCTGGCCCTCGTTTACCTCCTGGCTGGGAGGAGTTATCGGATTATCAGCAATAGTCATTCTAGGCTTATGCATTCTACCACTCATTGTAAGCCTTGTGATTAATGCCTATGTTAGTATACAAGCAGATTTACATGGAATAAAAATGCAAGCACTGCCTCGCACAGGGCCTGGTAGTCAATGACGGGTATGATTTTCCCAGGGCAATATCAACCTAAGACAGGGCTCCTTGAATGACTCATCGAGACCCCATGATGGGTAAGGTTAAGCAGCTGGTAGGAAATGACCTAAGACAGGCACAGTCCTTTGTGCATCTTAAAATAAAAACGGGGGAATTGTGGGAGCCCAGCTGGGCCCTTTCCCCCCTGGCAGTTGCTATCTGCATATATGAGTAATTATACTGACTCTTCTGCTATGGCTACATTGGCGTCTCAAAGTCTGGAGATTGCTCCTAGGATGTGTAGATGAAAGACCCTCCCACTTCTTAGAAAGTAAATATATGACCCTAAAGGATTATGGTTTTATGACTCTAGAAAGTTTGCTTGACCAGGCTTTGTTAAGAATGTGGGCTATACGTGTAAAATGAAGAAGTGGTGCTCTTTGTGTTCTGACAATAATTGATATGTCATAAATGTCTATGTAACCCTGTTGTACTCAAGAAATGTATAAAAATCCGTGCTAAAAAATCCTAGGAAATAATATATATATATATGCACATCTAAAAAAAAACATTAAGAAAATTATATACCATGACCAAGTCGGGTTCATCCCAGGGATGCAAGGCTGGTTCAACATACGAAAACAATCCATGTAATTCACCACATAAACAGAATCAAAGACAAAAATCACATGATCATCTCAACTGATGCTGAAAAAGCATTTGACAAGATCCAACACCCATTCATGCTAAAAGCACTGCAGAGAATTGGAATAGAAGGAACGTACCTCAACATCATAAAGGGAATATACAATAGGCCCACAGCCAATATCATATTAAATGGAAAGAAACTGCAAGAGTTCCCACTAAAAACAGGAAAAAGACTTGAGACTCTATATAGTACTTGAGATTAATGTTCAATATAGTACTTGAGACTCTAGCCAGAGCAACAAGGCAAGAGAAGGAAAACAAAGGGGTAAAAATAGGGAAAGAAGAACTAAAACTATCCCTTTTTGCCGATGACATGATACTATACTTAGAAGACCCAACAAAGTCAGCCAAAAAACTTACAGAACTGATCAACAAATTCAGCAAAGTGTCTGGATACAAAATCAATCTTAAAAAATCAGAAACTTTCCTCTATGCCAACCATAAATCCACTGAAAAAGAAATCCAGAAAGCAATTCCACTCACAATAGCACCCTGAAAAATAAAATACTTAGGGATAAACCTAACCAAAGAGGTAAAAGACCTCTATAAGGAAAACTATAAAAAGTTGAAGAAAGAAACTGATGAAGACCTTAGAAGATGGAAGGATCTACCATGCTCTTGGATAGGCAGAATAAATATCATTGAAATGGCCATCCTCCCAAAAGTGATCTACAGATTCAATGCAATACCCATGAAATTACCAAGGTCACTCCTCACAGACATAGAAAAATCAGTCTTTAAATTCATTTGGAACAACAAAAAGCTCACAATAGCCAAAGTAGTTCTTAGCAATAAGAGGAGGTATCACAATACCTGACTTCAAACTCTGCTACAAAGCCACAGTAATAAAGACAGTATGGTATTGGCACAAAAACAGACACATAGACCAATGGAGCAGAATAGAAGACTCAGAAACAGACCCACAGGCTTACAGTCAACTGATTTTTGACAAAGGAGCCAAAAATATACACTGGAAAAAAGATAGCCTCTTTAACAAATGGTGTTGGCAAAACTGGTTAAACATATGCAGGAAAATGGAAATAAACCCCACTTTCTCACCCTGCACAAGAGTCAACTCAAGGTGGATCAAAGACCTGGAAGTTAGGCCAGAGACCTTGGAGCTACCTGAAGAGGGCATAGGTCCAACAGTTGAACACATAGGCACAGGTAAAAACTTTCTCAGCAAGACCCCCAAAGCATAAGCAACTCAAAGGAAGATCAATACATGGGATTGCATTAAACTGAAGAGCTTCTGTGCAGCAAAGGAAACAATCAAGAACCTCAACAGAGAACCTACAGAGTGGGAGAAGATTTTTGCCAGTTACTCTTCAGATAGAGGTCTAATATCTAGGATATACAGAGAACTCAAGAAAATCACAGCTAAGAAAACAAATAACCGAGTCGAAAAATGGGCAAAGGATCTAAATAGACACTTCACAAAAGAAGAAATACAAACGGCCAATAAATGTATGAGGAAATGTTCAACATCAGAGAGATGCAAATCAAAACTACCTTGAGATTTTACCTAACTCCAATCAGAATGTCAATCATCAAAAACACAAACAACAAATTCTGGCGAGGGTGTGGAGAAGTGGGAATCCTAATACATTGTTGGTGGGATTGCAAACTAGTGCAACCACTTTGGAAAACAGTATGGAGGATCCTTAGACGAATGGGAATGAACCTTCCATATGATCCAGCAATACCACTTCTGGGTATCTACCCAAAAGAATGGAAACCAAACTATTAGACTGACGCATGTGTATCTATGTTTATAGCTGCACAATTCACAATAGCCAAACTATGGAAGCAGCCAAGATGTCCATTGACAGATGAATGGATTACAAAAGTATGGGATATGTACACAATGGAATTTTACTCAGCCATAAAGAAGAACAAAATCATGTTATTTGCAGGGAAACGGATGCAACTGGAAAACATTATGTTAAGTGAGATTAGCCAGACACAAAGAGTAAAAAAGCATATGTTCTCCCTAATATGCGGATGCTAGGGAGAAAATGGGGCATAAGAGGGTCTCCAGATGAAAAAGGAGAGACCCTCGATAAGCAAAGAAGTTGACTTAACCGAAGGGGATGGACGAGAGCAGGGGGACACCCTAATGTGCACGAGGTACTTACACAATTATATCAAGGTCACTCACTAAACTGAACTTGAGAAGGAGGAAGGGCGCGGGAATGGGGTGGGAATTGGGGAAGGGGTTAAATGAGAAATGTGTGCACATATGTCATTATCAACTTGTACCTAACAAAGATGTATGCTTACAATGCACGAATTATTACAAAAAAATAAAATAAAAATGAGGGAAAAAAACATACTACCATCTCCATTCTACTAAGCTACTTTTCTACCTAAAACCACAAAATATCCTCTCTTTCTCCCAAAGATACAAACAAAATTATTATACAGAAGTAGGAGCACACAGAAATTATCACTAAGCAATAGGAACTGACTTCCAAAGAATTCAGTCTTTATTTTCCTTCAGTGTTATTCTTTTTATAGTTCTAATAGGCAAATATAATAAATATTGTATGTTGGAGTAAGGGTGGGGGGATTATTTCCCCCCAGTGCTGTTTCTTTCTTTGGAGGGAAGCCTCAACTAATGTCACATCCCTGATTCTTCTCCATTCCTGTACTTACTTGCTACAGAAGAAGAGGTAAATTTGGGAAAAAAAGTTAACCAATTATGCTTGGCTGAGCTCCTCCATATTCTCTTTTAGAAGTGAGCTTCCTTTAGGAACTGAATTTTTCTCTACTCTTATAGATGGATAAATCTTAAACCTGAGGTTCAGTAACATGCAACCGGTTTATTCATAGAAACAGGCTATATCATCTTCCTACTGAGCTCAAATGAAAATCAAGGTCATAATTTGGTTTCCCTAAGTTTATACTTTTTCTTGTTTCTCAACTGGTAAGAATTCAGATAGGTAAAGTGAGTGCTATTCATTGGGACCTCCTGAAGACCCCAATATTATGTGCACACCTATCTTAGAAGGATACACTGAAAATTATTATTGTTATTATTGTTATTATTATTACTATTATTATTATTATTATTATTATTATTATTATTTTGGCACTGAAGATGGAACCCAGACACATTCTACCTCCAAGCTATACCTCCAGCTCAATTTTATCTTATTTGGAAACAGGATCTCATTAGGTTTCTGAGAGCCTTGCTAAGTTGCCAAAACTTGCTTTGAAACATGCAATCATCCTGTCTCAGGCTCCCAAGTACTGGGATTACAGGTATGTACCATCACACCTGGCTTTGAAAAATATTATTAACATGGCAAGACATTATCACTAAAACTTAAGTTCTATGAAGATTTCCTTGTGTCTATTTTGTTCTAATTGCTTTATATCTGGAACCTAGACAACACCTAATACACATATTTGTGGAAAGAATGAATAAATAATATAAAAATAGGTTTCTACTCATGGGTCTTAATTGAAAACACTGCTGGGCTTTGGTTTACAAACTAAGATAGATTTAAAATATATTAAAAATATTTAAAAAATATTTATTCCAAACTGGGCGTGGTGGCGCACGCTTGTAATCCCAGCATTCGGGAGGCTGAGACTGGAGGATCCGGGTTCGCGGCCAGCCTCAGCTACCTAGTGAGGCACTCCGCAACTTAGTGAGACTTGGTTTCAAAATAAAGAATAAAAAAATAGGGCTGGGGGTATAGCTCGGAGGCAGAACGCCCCTGAGTTCAATCCCCAGTACCGCAAAAAAAAAAAAAAAAAAAAAAAAAAAAAAAAAATTTATTCCAATGTATACTATATGGTAAGCAGAACACAAACTATTTGGAATAAAATGATGAACAAGATAGGAACAATTTCTGTCTTATTAGAAAATTAATGGAGTTTAAAAATTATTAGGTAAAAATTTACATTAAACATACTTAATCACTATAAAAAACAATTTAAAAGTTTTAGGAGTTGAATGTTACCAGTTCTTTTCCAGGGCATCCTTTGAAAAAAACTGGATCAGAAACTGGATCAGTGAGATATGACTGAAGGAGATTTAGCCGAAGACCGGTGGGAGGTTCATTAGTCATTTTTACTCCATTCTGTAGAATTGTTACTGGGAACTATGATAAAATAAATGGGAAAAATGAAAAACAAAACAAAACAAAACGGAAAGCATTATGCAAGACAGCAACATTAAGTCCTAAAAATGCATGCACTAGTGGATTAAAAATGGGTTTATTAGAGGACGCCAGAAATATTTATTTTTAAATCTCTTGAGATTAAGCACCTAAAGTTCAATTAAGGTATACAATGTAACAGACAGATAAAACAATGTACTAAACTATGAAATAAGCATACTTTTGGAGATGGGTAGCTTGTTAGCCAAAGCCTAAAGGATGAGTTACAGGTTTCAATGCTAAAATCTTCACATATTTTTTCCAACATGGGCATCCAGGAAACAGCAAGATGACAATTCTGTAGGCAAACCCAAGTGCCTTCTTCTATTGCCGCTCTAATCATTTTTGTTGCAACTGGTCCTTGTCCCTGTCCCAGCGAAATAGCTTGAAACTTATTTCCAGACATAGATTTATCATTTGCAAATTTCAGCAGGCCTATGAGGGGAACAAAACAACAACAACAAAAAACAATGGTCCCACTACTTTACTCTAGAATTATAAAATATCCCTATGATCTGTGTGTATGTTTATTTTATCATGGGAAATTCTAGTTACCTTTCCTTACAAATATCAGATATAATCATATAACAAACACTGAACAACACTTTTTAATTATAATTTCTTAAAAGATTACAATACATGCACTTACTAGCCATAGGATCTGCTCCTGGAGATAGCACAAAAATTAGAGGAATTGTGCAGTTTGAATCCAAATAACTTTTTGTCAAATCAAATGGTGGAGGCTCTACAAACTTTTTCCCTAGTTTATCAGTCACATAATTTGTTATAGCTGGGGTTATCTGATGAAAAGAGAAGATAAGATCTTTGTAGTAACTTTTATTTCACATGACAGCTTCGATTATTATTGAAAAATGACAAAGAGTGAAGTCTGAGTCTTATGGCCAAGAAAAGCATACAGCACATCATAGACAAAGCACTAATTTCCCAACTATGTAAAACTGTCTGTTAATTGATAGGACAAAAATAATAATATATAATAAGAATGGGCAGAGGAGTGAACTGTTTACAGAAAATGAAATACAAATGGGTCTCAAACATGAAAGGTTGCTCAGACTCATTCCGTATAGAGAGACCACAAACTTTCTCTGTTCTTTCCCCTCTTTTGGTTAGAGCGCCCATGTGTTTTCCAACATTTCTTGCAGCTACTGTTCCATGACTGAGTTTTGGCCAGAGGGATGGACACAAGTAGAAATTATTGTTATTATTATTATTATTTGGTGGTACTGGGGATGGAACCCAGGGGTATTCTACCTCTGAGCTATGTCCCCACCCCTATTTTATTCCTTTATTTTGAAACAGGGTCTCACTAAGTTGCAGATGGCCTCACTAAGTTGCTGAGGCTGTCTTCAAACCTGTGATACTCCTATCTCAGCCTCCCAAGTCCTGGGATTACAAGTGTACACCACCACGCCCAGCTCACAAGTAGAAATGATATACGAAACTTCCAGACCATATTTTTATAAAGGAAGCCATTTATCTTTAGCACTTTCTTTCGCCCTTCAACAGATGGAGTGTTCATGAGCCAGCTCTAGTCTGCTCGTGGGGATCATACTCTAAGGAACTTTTCTAGCATGAGAGAAAGGACCTGAATTTCTGAATCTCAAGAACTGTACTGCCTCTGCCATCAGGAGAGGGAGAGATGAACTTCGGTTTTATTTAAGTGACTATATTTTATTTTATCTTGTGGATTGAACCCAAGTGCAACGTCACCTTAATAGCTGGGCCTTGAGCAAGGGCTCAGTCCCACTGGAACCCTGCAAGGCAGATGATTCCAAAAGAAGGAACGCGTGGCATTTCCCACTTTGCATTACTATATTCTGGAAATTTGGGGTGCTTTGGGTTTTGCTTTCACATTAATTATAAAGGAAAATTTCTTAGAGACACAGGATGGCTGGACGGATTGTGATTTTTCAATGTTAGTTGAAGAAGACAGTGCATCAGTTTGCCTCAGAGATATTCATTAACCTCTTTACAAACATTTAGGAATTGGACTTTGCAAGCTTAGCTACTAAACCAAAAAAACTTAGGTCTACTATTTTATGTATGAGTAAAGAAAGCTTTAAGACAGATAGTTTCTCTCTCTCTGAAACACCTCCCCCTTATCTCCACCACATAGTAACTAACTTTAGCTGCCTGAGGAAAAGATAAGACCACTGCTTACTGGAGCTAAAATAAATAATGAAGATTTAAACTGATGAATAGAAAGCCGGGCGTGGTGGTGCAGGCTTGTAATCCCAGCATTCGGGAGGCTGAGACCGGAGGATCTGGGTTCGCAGCCAGCCTCAGCTACCTAGTGAGGCACTCTACAACTTAGTGAGACTTGGTTTCAAAATAAAGAATAAAAAATAGGGCTGGGGGTGTAGCTCGGAGGTAGAATGCCCCTGAGTTCAATCCCCAGTACCGCAAAAAATAAATAAATAAATAAACTGATGAATAGAGACTCCTCTTCGTCATTAACCTTTAACACTGTTTTTGTACTAAAAGAATTTTTATATACATAGTGTATTCTGTAACCTTTGCTGTTTTCTTAATCCCATCAAATACTATGGGAAATAGCTTTTCTAGTTAAAGATGTACCCACTCAACTCTAGAAAAAAACAAGTCTGAAAAAATTCCTGCCTCATTGTAAAATATAGTATAAGAAACGGTGACTGACATAAATTAAACAGATGCGTTTCAACACTGTGGGTGGTGTGAGCGTATTCTCACAACCTCATCTCGGTCCACACCTATGGATGGCCCCCAACACCCAAGGGCATTTTACCTCTGAGCTATACCCCCAGTCCTATTTTCAATTCTTTCTTTTGAAACAGGGTCTCACTAAGTTGTGGAGGGCCTTACTAAGAAGCTAAGGCTGGCTGTGAACCTGAGATCCTCCAGTCTCAGCCTCCCAAGTACTGGGATTATAAGCATGCACCACCACACCTGGCTTCAGTGACTATATTTTAGATATCTTTGTTGTAGCACCTTTGTCTATGCCCTTACATTCATAAGAAACATATAAATTATAATCACACTTACATACTAGTTTTCCTCTATCTCACTGTTACATAAGTGAGCCAGGATGGCCTATGAGGCCATAATATCCAGATATTTGGTCAAAAATAGTCTGCATGCTGCTGTGAAGGGTTTGGGTTTTTTGTTTTGTTTTGTTTTGGTACTGGGAATTAAATCCATGGGTGTTCTACATGAAGGTATTTGTGTGTGTGTGTGTGTGTGTGTGTGTGTGTGTGTGTGTGTGTTACTAGGGATTGAATCCAGGATCATTTTCCCTCTGATCTATACCTCCAGCCCTTTTTATTGTTTTGTTTTGAAACAGGGTCTCACTAGGTTGCTGAGAGTCTCGTTAAGTTGTTGAGGCTAGTCTTGAACCTGTGATCTTCCTGTCTCAGCCTTCATGCCCAGTGGAATACAACTGTAATCCTAGAACCTGGGAGGCTGAGACAGAAGGATCACAGGTTCAAGGTCAGCCTCAGCAAGTTAGTGAAACTAACCTTGGCAACTTACTGAGACCCTGTTTCAAGTAAAAGGAAAAAGGGCTGGGTTGCACCCTAGAGGTAGAATGCCCCTGGGTTCAATGCTCAATACAAACAAACAAAAAACCCCACAATGGAAAGTATTTGATAAATCACTTGGGGGCATTCAGTAAAGACACTATAAAGGCAGCACTTTAATAGTTTGGCTAAACTATCAAGTAGAAAGGCTACTTTAGACCATCCCTAACAAATCTTAAAAACTACCTTCAGTCAGGCATGGTGGAGCATGCCTTTAATCCCAGTACTTGGGAGGCTGAAAAAGAAGGATCGCAGGTTTGAGGCCAGCCTCAGCAATTTATTGAGACCCTCAGCAACTTAGTGAGAACTTGTTTCAAAATAAAAAATAAAATAGGACTGGGAGTGTAGCTCAACCCTGGGTTGAACGCATCTGCATTCAATCTCCAGGTAAAATCTCCTGGATTCAATCCCCAGTACCACCAAAAAAAAATTTTTTTTAACAATGATCCAAAATATTCCTAACAATTCCATAGTTCTTAGGAATTTAGTGAATCCTAAGCAGGATAATCAACCCCTTTTGAGTATCTGAAATGAGAATTAAAGAACCAGATAATAGGCTGGGGAGGTAGCTCAGTGGCAGAGCACTTGCCTATCTCAATCTCCAGTAGTGCAAAATGAAAAAAAAAAAAGTAAAAGAACCCAAAGTACAATCATGTTTAGCTTAATAATAGGGGCTTATTTTGAGAAATATGTCAATTTCTCCTTGTGCAACATCATAGAGTGAACCAATAGTAACCTAGATGGTATGGCCTACTACACACCTAGGCTATAAGTCTGTATAGCATGCTACTGTACTGAATACTAAAGGTAATTATAATATGATAAGTATTTGGGTGCCTAGATATATGTAAACATAGAAAATATACAGTAAAATATATATGAAAGGTTTAAAAATGGCACACAGGACTGGAAATTGCTATGGGTGGTCCAATGAGTGGTGAGTGAATGTGAAGGCCTTAGGACATTACTGTGCACTGCTAGAGAGTTCACAAACACTGTACCCCCAGGCTGCTCAACTGAAAAACATTTTTCTTTCTTTAATAATAAGTTAACTTTAGCTTACTATAACTTTTTTACTTCACTAAATTTTTTTAACTTTTTGAGTTTTTTTGTAATAATATTTGCTTTAAAACACAAATAATATTTGCTTTAAAACATTGTACAGCTGTACAAAATATTTCCTTTCTTTATATCTTAATTCTATACATTGTTTTCACTTAAAATTTTTTTTTAACATTTAAAAATATCGTATTAAAAACTAAGACACAGTAAGCCCACCCAGGGTGAGGCACTGTGAGCTTATGATAGATGCAGTGTCATTAGGTGACAGTGATCCATATCACTGTCTTCTTCCTCCACATCTTGTCCCACTAGAATGTTCTCGGGGGTGATAACACTCATGGCATTGTCTTTTTCCAGGATAATAATTCCTTCTTCTGGAATACCTCCTGAAGGACTTGCCTGAGGATGTTTTACATGTTAACATTTTTTAAATAAGGAAGAGTAGATTCTAAAATAATAAAGTTTAATAAATAAGTAAAACAGTAACAGTCATTTATCATCATTACTAAGTATTCTATAATGTAAATAATTGTGTGTGCTATACTTTCTGTGACTTTCAGTCTAGTAGGGTTTTTTATATACCAATATAAATACAAACATATCAGTAATGCATTGAACTATGACCTTATAATAGATGCAGTATCATTAGCTGATGGGATTTTTCAGCTCCATTATAATCTTTTGGGATCTTTGTTGTATATGAGGTCTATCATTGACCAAAATTTCACTATGAGGCACGTGACTGTATTTAAGACTCAGATTTCACAAACAGCAAATTATCTGGATTCCAAATAGACTTGATTTGTCTTTTACCTTATCAGGTCTTAAGCAACGAAGAATTATTATTTTCTGCAGTTCATTTAGATTCTTATCCATTGGTGCTGGAAATTTTGCATTGTAGGGCTCTTTACTGTTATAGATTTCCCGCCATTTAAATATATTGTCACAAAAATGTTGCCTAATGGAAAAAAGTTTAATAATTATTGCTTTCATTAGGAAGTATTTTAAGAGAGATTGTTGAGTGAGGGGAAGAAACAAGACAGCTATGGGGCCACTTAAACTCACTAGATTACAGGAGCTGTGCCGGTAACCAGGAACAGAAATGAACAAAAGTGGCTGGCAGACTAGGGAGGAGACATGGGAAGAGATGCCACCAACTGACCCTTGGTTTAGACAATGTGATTCTTTTTTTTTTTTTTTTGTAGTACTGGGAGTTGAACCCAGGGGCATTTTACCTTTGAGTTACACCCCCAGCCTTGTTTTTTATTCTTTATTTTGAAACAGGGTCTCACTAAGTAGCTGAGGCTGGCCGCAAACCTATGATCCTCCTGTCTCAGCCTCTCAAATACTGGAATTACAAGCATGAGCTTGGCTAGACAATGTGATTCTAAGGAGAGCTATAACATGGGCACTGCAGAGTCTGCAGGACTCTGGCTGTGAGGATGGTAAGTCTCCACCATCCTCATCCAGTTGGAATGCTTCTGTGCCAGAGTTACCAGGGTATTATTTTGACTCTGCAAAGAAATGATACTTTTTACTTTAGAGACTGAGGCAGGTGGATAGCAAGTTCAAGGTCAGCCTGGACAACTTAGTGAGATCTTGTCTCAAAATAAAATTTTAAAAAGGGCTGAGAATGTAGCTCAGCGGTGGAGCACTTGCCTAGCATGCACAAGGCCCTGAGTTCACGCTCCAGATCCAAAAACCAAAAGCTACTTTTGTTTGCTCCCTAGACATTACAGCTGCAATCCTCTCACAAAGGAGAACATCTGGCAAAGAAAAAGCAGAGCAGAAGACTACAGTCACAAAGAAAACGACAAGAAGAAAAAGAAAGTAGCCAGAATGAGATTTAATGCGTCTTCTTTCCTACAAAAAATCCCATGAGGTTTTCTCAATAAAAATTGCCATTTAACCTATAAACTGCAAGTGAGCTACATGGAGAGGAAAAATATCCAGATTCAGAGCTCAGATCTTTCTGTTTTGGCAAGCAAACAATTTAACATCATACTGCCAGCAGTGACCAGCTCTCCACAGAGAAGGATGTCAAAGTCAGAAGCTCCAAGTACAACATTATCAGCCTGCATGGCCTCAAGACTCCCACGCTCCAGGTGCACATTCATGAAAACCTCTACTTCACCAACTGGAGGCTGGATTCTATGTGCTGGATCTTGCTGAATCATTCGAATTCCCATTCTCTGCTGTGCCTCACCAGACATGCAGAGACCTTTAGGCAGATGCTCACCTGCTCGGAACCATACCTTCCCCATAAGCCACCTCCAAGGCCAGCATTCCTAGTGTGGCTTTCTCTTGGCTTGAGGATTTCTAGGGAGCATTGGGGCTATTAATGACCATTTGGCAGGTCCTTTACTGTTTCTCCTATAGCTAATTCTGCAGGGCGTAACCTAAAAGAATGTGGTCTGACTTAAGAGAGTAAAGAGTGGCTTATTTCTCTTTCTAATGAGGGCATTTGAAGTGATGTATAGTGTACACAGATTTCATCCATCTGGCTGCTAGAGGCAGGGTGCTGTTTTATGTGGAGACACTTCAGTAAAGTTAAATAAGTAATTAATTGAAGGTCCTTTTCAGAAAATGTACTTATTTTTTCTTGAATTCCTTGTTGAATAATTAGGCACTATTCCTTAATATAGTCTACTCCCCACTCCACCCTCCCTTTTTTTTTTTTTTTTTTTTTTGAGAATTGAAGATTGGCAAAAAATGAAACTACTAAATCAAAGCTGCTTCTTTCACCAAAAGTCCTTGGAGATGCCAGTGATGAGACTGGTGAGACTGAGTTGTCAGTGCCTGGATTCCAGGAAGACATGCATCTGTACATGAGAAAGCCAGTTGGGATCCAGCAGGAAAAGGGTCATTTATCAGTCTCGACAGAAATATTTAAGGTTGAAGTTTGGAATGACTAAATTTGGCCTTCTCAAACCCACTATCACCAGCAGATCTTTGGGATTCCCCTTTTATTATCAGTCATAGGCATTGGAAAGGAAAATGGCTCTTTTCAATGCAAGAAGTATTAAATAGTCCCTAACCTGCCTTTGTTGGGCACTTTCCAGAATGTAAGGTACAGTCGCTCCTGTTTCTATTATGGTGATCTGAATGTCAGATTCAAGGACCTACGGTCAAAGAAAATTGGCTTTGACTTTTTATAATATAGAAGCTGCAGTTTATGAGATGTTTATACAAAATGTTAGCCTATCTTTTTCCCAACCAATAAATCAGAAAAAAAATCACTAGATTACAAATTTATCCATCACTATTCAATGCTATGTCATCAAATATAAACAACTACCTGAGTCCTTTGAAGGCAGGAAATTCACTTGCTCGACAAATTTCTTCCCAACTTTTATCCTGTAGCCAAGATGGATCAGGATTTTTCTCAGCACTCTTAAGACTTACTCCTCCAGTTAAAAGAAACATAAATTCCTGGTATTCAATTTCTTTCCTTGCCCTGTATTCCAAAAACAAGGGCTATTGTAAATTGTTGATTTTAAAATTGAAGGACATCAATTCTCCTCTATAGCCTGGCTGGAATAACCGGGACTGTACTTAGCCTCCTCCTGTAAACAACTGGAAACTTGGACAAAATTAATAAAATAACTGGGGTTTTTTGGGGGGGAGGGTGTTGTACACTAGCCAGTGCAGAACTATGGATGCTGAGAAAAAATAGACAAATAAAGTGACCCCTATGATCATCTAGTGGCACTTTCCAGACTGCAGAGCAGAGAGGTGATCAAAATCCAAGCTTAGCAGTGCTCTTGAGTTGAGGAGAAGAGATTAGAGGGCTGAAATGGCTGGAATTTGTTGGTAGAATCCCAGAGAGAGGGAGATGAATGGAAAATAAGCTCCGGAAATCTGCACAGACATTCTCTTGATTCTACTGGCAAATACAAAGGCATGTCTGGATAGGGTAAAATTCCAGGAGGCCAGACAAAGAACAGGGAGTCATAAACTGAATAGCTCCCAGAGATCGTACAGTACTGGGAGATATGAATTCTTGCCTACTTATTGAGTCTTTGTTTAACACCAGAGGAATTCAGTGGTGACATGAGGGACCACTTTAGTAATGAAGCTAACCTATCCTTAGAGTAAAGGTTACTTAAAAACTGCCATAAGAGAGTTTAAAAACAAGTCTTTTAATCCAGTAGTAATTTAACTACATGAAAAAGTAAAACTCTTTAAAGGAATAAAAAAATTTTGCATTTACCAATATAAAATTTACAACATTCAGAATTAGAAGGAAAATCAGCTAACAGATATGGAATAGAAGCTTAGAGCCTGCTTTTGCTAAAAATCACTGACTTTTCACCTGGTTTTGCAGTTTGTTAGGGTACAGAATGCAGACTGGAAAAGAGTTTCCAAGATAAGAGTAGAGCTACAGACAGGTTCATTTAGGGAAACAGAAATGCACAGCTAAGAGAGAATTCGGACCATCTCTTGAATGAGAGAAACAGGTGACAGAGAGTCAGAGAAGCACCTCTGGGGGGACCCTGGCCCTTCCTTTACAGGAAGCCCTGCAAATGGTGAGCAAACGGGGTGGGCAAATGGTAAGCCTGTGACGAGTGTGAGAGACACAAGGAGTGGGGTCAGCCTAAGGATAATAGTGATCTAGTTCTTCTCAGCATCTTCAGGCTGGCGTCTGATTGGTGGATAGCACTTAGGCTGTACCCATATCATTAGGTCTCTGTAAGCTAACAAAATATATATGTACCAATTACTAAGATTTACTGGACCTTTTAAGAATTCAGGCCTGGAGGAAAACAGGGCTTCAGGTGAGAGCGATCATGGAGTTTTTGGATTTAATACTGTGTTCTCTCTTTTATTCCCTGTTTGTCTCCTTTCTACCTTACCCCCACCCCCACCCCTGTTTGATACAAGGTGTGCATTCCCTTTCCCCACACCTAGGCAAGGCATCACACAGATGTCTGATGGGTAACTATAAGCAGGATAAAATTTTGGCATCTCTGCCTTCATAATGCCTTTGTCTCCTTTTGCTATATCTGTACCCTCTTGGATCACGTTCCTGTTCAACTCTGCAAGTAGACATGTTAATCACTTAAGGAGTATCTATCTAAAAACTGACAATACAAGATCAATTATGTCTAAATTTGCCTACCCTCTCTGGTCTCCCTTCTTACCAAGATAAGAGTAATTAAGATATTTTCAAGATTCCAGGGACAGTGAGCTTTGCAAGCAGATCACCCCATGATGATCTTGCCCACCTAAGTGGGGAACAATTACCCCATGGCAGGAACTGAGGCTACCCACTAAGTAAGAACAATCATCTCATGTAGATAACTGAATTGTCCCCTCAAGGGATAAAGACTTTACTCAGTGGCACCAAAAATAAAATATTTAGATATAAAATTATTCAAATATTTATAAAATATAAGATAAACTGGCTACAGTGGCACACATCAGTAATCCCAGTACTTCAGAGACTAAGACAAGAGGATTGCAGGTCTGAGACCAGTGTATGGTAACTTAGTGAGACCCTGTTTCAAAATAAAAAATTAGCTGGGCATAGTGGAACATGCTTATAATCCCAGTACTTGGGAGGCTGAGACAGGAGGATCGTAGGTTTGTGGGCAGCCTCAGCTACTTAGTGAGGCCCTCTGCAACTTAATGAGACCCTATTTCAAAATAAAGAATAAAAAATAGGGCTGGGGATATAGCTTGGAGGTAGCATGTCCTTGGGTTCAATCCCCAGTGCCACAATAAATAAATAAATAAATAAATAAATAAATAAATAAATAAATAAATAAAAAACAGAGTCAGGTGTGGTGGTGCACATTTGTAATCCCAGTACTTTGGAGGCTGAGACAGGAGGATTGCAGGTTAGAAGATAGCCTCAACAACACAGAGAGACTCTCAGCAACTCTGTTTCAAAATAAAATAGGGCTGGGGTGTGGCTCAGAGGTATAATTCCCCTGAGTTCCTAGTAAACACACACACACACACACACACACACACACACACACACACACACGCGCACGTAGGGTTGGAGTCAGGCTTGGTGGTTCATGCTTGTAATCCCAGATGCTTGGGAGGCTGAGGCAGGAGGATAGCAAGTTCCAGAACAACCTGAGCAATTTAGCGAAACCTTATTTCAAAATAAAAAATAAAAAGGGCTGAGAATATAGCTCAGTGGTAAAAGATCCCTGGGTTCAATCCCCAGTACTGCAAAAGAAGAGACAGTACTATCAGACATCAAGGCTTTCTAAAAGATTAATTAGAAACAAATACACAAATGGAACAGAA
This sequence comes from Graphiurus murinus, assembly GCA_004027655.1. Taxonomy (NCBI): domain Eukaryota; kingdom Metazoa; phylum Chordata; class Mammalia; order Rodentia; family Gliridae; genus Graphiurus; species Graphiurus murinus. The sequence continues at coordinate 61,862 of PVLC010004232.1, forward strand.
TGGAGCCCAGAAACAGACCTAGATAGACGAGTGGGTTGTTTAGGCACTGATGGCATGGTAAAGCAATGGAGAAAGGCTAGTCTTTTCAACAGGTAGAAAGCTGTATGGGAACAAATGTGAAACTTGACATGACATGTGGCATGGTCTAAAGGGGCATGTGGCTTATTGAGCTAAATGTGACAGACAATAATAAAGTTTCAAGATGATAATATTGAATATCTTCATAATACTGGGCTGAGGAAAGGATTTTCACTAAGCACAGACCATGAACCAAATGCTACTTATATAAGAATTGTGGTTCAACAGAAGCCATCATTAAGAAAATGAAAAAGCATGTGTGGTGCATGCCTATAATTCCAGTACTTGGAAGGCTGAGACAAGAAGATCACAGGTTTGAAACCAGCCTCAGCAATTTAGCGAGACTCTCAAGAACCTAGTGGGACCTTGTTTCCAAGTAAAAAATAAAATTGAAGCCAGGCATGGTGGCACATGCTTGTAATCCCTGTACTTGGGGGGCTGAGACAGAAAGATCACAGGTTCGAGGACAGCCTCAGCAAGTAGTGAGACTCATCAACCTAGTAAGACCTTGTTTCAAAATAAAAATAAAAATAAAAATAGGGCTGGGGGTATAGCTCAGAGGTAGAATGCCTCTGGGTTCAATCCCCACAGCACCACACACACACACAAAAATAGAGAGAATGTTGAAGAAAATCTCATTTTATAAAAATAATGCTGAGAAAAAGAAGCAAAATAAAAGAATACATATTATTTTCTTTCATTTATATAAAACTAAAACCAAACTGCAGTGTTAGAGATGAAGATAGTAGTTACCTTTGGAGAAAGTAAAGGGGTAGTAACTGAGAAGAGTACAAGAAATGCTTCAGAGATGATGGGAATGTTCTATTTCTTGACTCAATTTTCTCTTTATAAGAATTTACTAAGCTGTACATTATATTTTGCAAACTTCTATGTATTACATAAATTTAAAAAATCAAATAACATCAATGCCAATACTACTGTGAAGCATTATCACCAGTGAAATGCATAAGTAAAATAATTAACTAAAACCAAGCAAAATATTATATCCTTCTGTGAGAAGCGATCTTTACACATTAAATTGTCATTAGACTTTTAAAATAAGTAAACTAAGAAAAAGCAAGTAACTTACAGAAGAAGATTAGCACATAATAAAAAAGAAAATAACAGCTTGTCCTTCTCAAATAGCGATCGGCATATGTTACAATACAAGTTATATGTAAAGTGGTCATTTAAATATCGTAGACGCTTTTCCAAAATTTTGGATTTATTACTGAAAGGTTAAAAAAGGAAAATAGGTTGTCAGGCAAACCTAAGAAACAATAAATAACATGAATTAACATATAATCTGGTTTTATTTTATCAAAGTATTCACTATTAAAGAGAATTGAAATCATATATATATATGGTTATAGATATATATATGTTTGTGTGTGTGTAACTTCTTATGAATCTGTAGTTCAAAATAAAAAGCTTTAAAAATGGGTGTAATTCTATGAAAAAGTGAAATATGGTTTAAACCATGTCTCTATTTTCAAAATCCTGAGTGTCTTATTCTATTCCCAAATAATTGAAAACAATCAGTTAATTTAAAACAGCTAATGAATCTCTGTTAGTGTCAGTCTCTGTTAGAGAGGGAAATACAAGGGATAGGGACGGGAGGGAAGTGGGTATAACTATATAAGGCAGCATGAGGATCCTTATGGTGATGAAGATGATCTATATCTTGACTATATTAATGTCAATGCTCTGGTTATGATACAGTTCTACAGGTTTTCCTTTGTGGAAACTGGATAAAAGGTACGTGAGGTGTATATTATTTCTTATAATTGCATGTGAATCTACACTTATCTCGAAATTAAATTTTGATTTAAAAAATAACACTTGAATCCACAGAAATGGAATTGAAGGGTCAGGGGTAGTGATACTTCTCTAAGGAAAATTTTCTATTTAGAACTGACTTTTTGAGTCATTATAGCTTATCTATTCAAACTTATAATAAATCCAAGTCAATAAGGATGAGAGAAAAATCCTGAAATAAGATATAAAAATAAACAAATGAACCTAACTATATTTCACATGAATAACATCACTATACTAAAGAGGAAATAAACTAATCAAATAACTTTCAAATACAATATTTTACATCTAAAATTAAAAAAAAGATTTGTGTGGACATACACATTCAATTCTCTTGATAATCAAGAGTAGAATTGCTAGAACAGAAAGCAAATCTGTTCTAATAGTTTGAGGAACTTCCAAAGTGGCCACACCATTTTAAAATTCCACCAGTAGTGCACGAATATTCTGATTAATCCATACCCTCATTGAAACTTATTACTGACATTTATTTCAATCTTCCAACGTGAACTTCCTCCATCATGTGCGTTGTGTAAATTCAAAATCCAAACCGTAACAGAGAAATCTTAGGGATTTTAATGATCCAAAAAAAAACTGTTCACCAGGCATGGTGGCACATGCTTGTAATCCCAGTACTTTGAAAGCTGAGACAGAAGGATTGCAGGTTTGAGAACAGCCTCAGCAAGCAGTGAGACTCTATCAACTTAGTGAGAACCTGTCTTATTTATTTATTATTTTTTTATATACACGCAATGGAATTTTACCCAAACATAAAAAAGAACAAAATCATGTCATTTGCAGGAAAATGGATGGAACTCAAGAATATTATGCTAAATGAGATTAGCTAGTCCCCCCAAACAATTAGATGTATGTTTTTTCTTATAGGTTGAAGCTAGAAAGAAATTTGGAAACGAGAGTAACATCAGATAGAAGAGAAGAGACTCCAATATAGTGATTTGAGGGGGGACTAAAACATAAAGAATGTAATGATTGAAATAATGCTATGTATGTATACAAAATTACCAATCCCGTGATCTCAAAGACATGTACAGGGAGAGGGAGGGAGAGGGGCAGGATTTGGAGGGAAGTGCTCCAAGAGTTGTGTACACATGTGTTTCTATCACTCTATACCACAATATAATGTAATTAAAATGCACCAAATTAAAATAGATACATAAATACATAAATAAATGAAAAGGCTGAAGATGTAGCTCAGAAGTAGAATGCCCCTGGGTTCCATCCCCAGTACCAAAAAAAAGAAAAAAAAATTTTTTTGAGGCTTCCAAGTTATAAATGTGTTCTATTTATTCAGTCTTCTTTAATATCTTTCAGCAATAATCTGAAGTCTTAAATGTAACAATTTGGGATGTTGCCATGAGTTCTTGTTCTTAGCTAGTTTTAGAAAAAAAAAAATAGCCAGAACTGCACTGCTGCAAGCTTAAGCAAAGTTTTATTATTACAAATAGAAAGGGGGAAGCCTGGTGTGGTGGCGCACGCTTGTAATCTCAGCATTTGGGAGGCTGAGACTGGAGGATCCGGGTTCAAGGCCAGCCTCAGCTATCTAGTGAGGCATTCTGCAACTTAGTGAGACCCTGTTTCAAAATAAAGAATAAAAAATAGGGCTGGGGGTATAGCTCGGAGGTAGAATGCCCCTGAGTTCAATCCCCAGTACCGCAAAAAAAAAAAAAAAAAAAAAGGGGGTGGGGGTGGGGGAGACAGCAATTAAAGCACTACATCAGAGGTAATGCAGTGGAGTGCCTTGAAAGTAGGACACTGAGATCTCTGAACACATAACTTTTTTATAAGTATTCATTATCTTTTCCCTCCAGCCCTGCTTAGCCAATAGTCTTCTTTTCCCATCAAAAGCTGATACAGGCTCATTAGCTATCTCTGTTCTGTAAGCCTTTTTAAAATTAGCCTTCTATGTTTGTCCTCATGTGGATAGAGAGGTCTAACATTACTGATTAACATATGTTACTTAGCAAGGTCGGGAGCTGCATGGTAGAAGCCCACTTTGTTCATGAGACCCTGTTTTAAAGTAAAAATGAAATAGGGCTGGGAGTGTAGCTTGGAGGTATAATACCCCTGGATTCAATCTCAATACACACACACACACACACACACACACACACACACACACACACACACACACACACACACACTGTTCTCCCAAGAACCCATGTAGAAAGAAATTTCTTGTAGAACACAAGGTAGGCTCAAATCGTATTTTTTTTTTTTTGCGGTACTGGGGATTGAACTCAGGGGCATTCTACCTCCAAGCTATACCCCCAGCCCTAGTTTTTATTCTTTATTTTGAAACCGAGTCTCACTAAGTTGCGGAGTGCCTCACTAGGTAGCTGAGGCTGACCTCGAACCCGGATCCTCTGGTCTCAGCCTCCCGAATGCTGGGATTACAAGCGTTGTATTTTTATTTTACTTAATAAGTCTGGAAGATACTAAATACCAGAAAGTATTATTTACAAATATTACCTGATTTAGTTCTTATAACAACCCCCAAAGTAAGTACTATTTATTTGTTTATTTATTTTATTTTTGTGTGATACTGGGGATTGAACCCAGGGGCATTCTACCTCTGAGCTACACCCCCAGCCCTATTTTATTTATTTATTTATTTTTTGAAACAGAGTTTCACTAAGTTACTGAAGCTGGCTTTGAGCCTGCAATCCTCCTGTCTCAGTTTCCCAGGTACTGGGATTACAGGTGTGTGCCACCATGCTTAATTTTATATTTTATACATAAGGAAGACTGAGGCAATTGCGGAAAGACTAACTGACTTGCCTGTAGTCATGTAGCTAGCATGTGAGGAAACTGAGATTTAAAACCTGACTTCAAATTCTGCATACATCTATTTATTAATTAAAGTGAAAAAAACTAATAGAAATGTGGAACTGAACCCTTTTATAGGCCTCAAGGCTAGAGAAAGATAAACTGGATTTGCCAGCAAATATAAATCATGTGCCTTTTTGAAATATTTAAGGCAGAAAAAAATAGACTAAAGATAATTCCGCTATGTCTAAATCTTAAGGAGGAGTAAAACAACTTAAAATAGGAAGACTTTAATTATCTTTTTTGTTCTTTTCTTTTTTCACGTTTCCATATTTTCAATATTATATAATGAATATTTATTATAAAAGTAGTTAGAAACAAAGGCTTTTGGTTATTTTTGTGATACTGGATCAAACCTAGGGCCTGTAATATTAAACTACATTCTCAGACTGTCTGTCTATCTATCTATCTATCTATCTATCTATCTATCTATCTATCTATCTATTGTGGTACAGAGTATTGAACCCCCAACCTTGTTTTTCTAGATATTAGCCCTCTTTTTAATTTTTATTATTACTATTTTTAATTAATTAATTTTTTTTGCAGCACTGAGGATTGAACCCAGGGGAATTCTACCTCTGAGCTATACCCCCAGACCTATTTTCTATTCTTTATTTTGAAACAGGGTCTCACTAAGTTGTGGAGGGCCTCAATAACTAGCTGAGGCTGGCCACGAACCTGTGATCCTCCTGTCTCAGCTTCCCAAGTACTGGGATTACAAGTGTGCACCTGGCTTTAATTTTTTTTTTTAAATGATACTAGGGATTGAATTCAGGGGCATTCTACCTCTGAGCTATACCCCCAGCCCTATTTTTAAAAATTCTTTATTTTGAAACAGGGTCTCACTAAGTTGTTGAGGTTGGCCTCAAACTTGTGATCCTCATGCTTCAGCCTCTCCAGGGGCTGGGATTATAGGCAGATGTTACTGTGCTGATTTAAAAGTTATAGTTTTTAAGTGAAAATACAATGTAGAGAGGCTGGATGAAGCTGGAGAAGGTTTACCTGTCGTGAATAGAGTTGATGTAAAGGTTCACAAACCAGGTGAGAGAGTACTGGTACATGGGGTCAATGTTAGCCAGGTCTGCAATGCTGAAAAACAGCACTGATGAATGTTTAGCGATGGGTCTATAGCCCTCTCGAGACTCTGCTATTTTGAGTTCTGTTTTTTCTGCAATCTAGGAGAAGAAGAGAAAGATTGAGATTAAGATATAGGAACATATTTTAATTATGTATTTTTCATATAATGAAGTTTATATTTAACAAAATAGTCCCTAACTCAATGACAAATTTCTATGAATTTAATTTAAGCACAGTTTATAAGAGAGGACTTTATCAGGCTAAAAGCTAGATAGAAAACAAAAACAAAGAACCAGGGAGGGAAGAAGGAGAGAGAGGGGAAAGAAGAACAGAAAAAGGAAAGAAAAACTTTAATTTTAAACTTTACAGATTAAAGGTGTGATTACCCACCAACCATTTATTCTTATTTGAGGAATACCAGAGGTTCAATCTTTGTTTATTCTTTGCGTGACTCTGACATGTGTCCAATAGTGATTCACCACCTTTAATTTTTTTTTTTTTTTTTTGGTACTGGGGATTGAACCCAGAGACATTCTACCTTGTAGCTATACCCCCAGACCAATTTTATTTCCTCTTTGGAAACAGGGTCTCGCTAGGTTGACAAGAGTCTCACTACTTGCTGAGGCTGCCCTTGAACCTGTGATCCTCCTGTCTCAGTCTCCCACAGTACTGGGATTACAGTCCTGTGCCACCGTGCCCGGCTAGTTTCTCATATATTTAATCATTCTGGGGTTAATGGAGCTGTAAATATTAAGCCCCAGAAGAAAAATCTTCTGTAAGGTAACAGCTCTTTACTTGACAATTCAATGTGACAGGTTGATGTCCTATAGGAAGGATACCCAGAGCCCTGTTCTAACCCACTCTCCTTTCTTTTGCAGTGTTATCCACCAACTCTGCTGAACAAAGGTGCTATGCAGTTATGTTTATATTGAATGATTCTATTGGTCACTGTTTGGGTCTGATGGCAGGAATAGAACCAAACCTAAGATAAGTTGATAAAAAATTTATCTAGAAGCCGGGCGTGGTGGCTCACACTTGTAATCCCAGTACTTGGGAGGCTGAGAAAGAAGGATCCAAGTTCACGGTCAGGTTCAGCTACTTAATGAGGACCTCTGCAACTTAGTGAGACCCTGTTTCAAAATAAAGAATAAAAAATAGGACTAGGGGTGTAAGTCGGAGGTAGAATGCCCTCGGGTTCAATCCCCAGTATCACACACACACACACACACAATTTTTTTTTTCTCTAGAAATTAGAACTTTAAAAGTCTCAGAAATTGATGTTAGGTGGTATTAGGCATTAGGGTAATGTCAATGTTTCTACATGTTGGCTTCTACATGCTAGATAAATATACGTAGAAAGAGATGCAAAAATTTTACAGACAATATTGGTCTTCATATGAAGTAAAGTAACAGAATGATGACATAGGGTAAGTGAGAGACAGCACAGAGACTAAATGCTTTCCATTCATTTCTTTAGGCCTGAATACATTTCCTGTACTTGGTAAAATAAAATATTCTTGGGCTGGAATGTAGCCCAGTGGCAAAGCATTTGCCCTGCAAGTGCAACACCCTAGTTTCTATCTCCAGTACCAAAAAGAAAAGATGAATTCTGTTATGGTTTGGATTTGGAATGTCCCCTAGAGATTCATGTGTCCCCAGTACAGTAAAGTTGGGGGGTGGGCTTTTAGAAAATGATTTGGTCATGAGGGCTTTAACCTGATCAGTGGATCAATCCACTGATGGATTCATAATTCAAATGGACTATTGGAAGGTGGTAGAAACTATAGACAGTGGGATCCAGTTGAGGGGAGTGGGCCCTTGGGGCCTGCTCTTAGGAACTATATCTTGTCCTTGGCTCCTCCCTCTCTCCCTCCCGCTCTCTGCCTGTCTCCCCTCCTTCCCTCTCTTTACTTCCCAGCTGCCTTGAGGCATGAAAATTTGCTCTACTACATCCTCCTGCCATGACACTCTTCCTCATCACAGGCCCAGAATCAATAGAGCCAAGTGCCCATGAACTGAAACCTCTGAAACCATGAGTCAGAATAAATCTTTCCTCCTCCAAGTTGATTTCTCTTGGGTATTTTTGTCACAGTGACAAAAATATTACTAATATAATGCCCATGTGTGTGTGTTTTTTTTTTAGCTAGTTTGAATGGATTATTTCAAACCTCAGTTTTAATTATAAACAAATAAAACAAAATTAATAATGGGAATTGACATTTTATTTTATTTTATTTTATTTGTGGTACTGGAGATTGAACCTAGGGGCATTCTACCTCTGAGCCACACCCTCAGCCCTATTTTTTAATTATTTATTTTGAAACAGGGTCTCACTAAGTTGCGTAGAGTCTCACTAAGTAGCTGAGGCTGGCAGCAAACCTAGACCCTCCGGTTTCAGCCTCCCAAGTACTGGGATTACAAACGTGCGCTACCATGCCTGGCTGGGAATTGACATTTTAGATTAAAAAAAAGTGTCATCTTAGTATTTGTATTTAAACTTTCTATTATTTATTTATTTATTTATTTATTTATTTATTTATTTATTGTGGTACTGGTGATTGAACACAGGGCCATTCTACCTATAAGCTACACCTCCAGCCCTATTTTATTTTTTATATTTTTATTTATTTATTTTTGTGGTGCTGGAATTGAACCCATGGGCATTCTACCTCTGAGCTATACTCCAGCCCTATATTATTTTTATTTTGAAACAGGGTCTCACTAGGTTGATGAGAGTCTCACTATTTGCTGAGGCTGTCCTTGAACCTGTGATCCTCCTGTTTCAGCCTCCCAAGTACTGGGATTATAAGCATGTACCACCATGCCCGGCTTATTTTTTGTCTTTGAAACAGGGTCTCACTAAGTTGTAGAGGGCCTTACTAAGTAACTGAGGCTGGCCAAGAACCTGTGATCCTCCTGTCTCAGCCTCCCAAGTACTGGGATTTCAAGTATGCACCACCACACCTGGATAATTTTTACTATTTAAATCTTGCTTTTTTTTTTTTTAAGTCAAACCATCAATAACAATAGTAAACAAAAACAAACAGTAAATATTATTTTTAAAGAGTAAATAATAATTTAATTCATGTTCTGTGGCTTGATTGACAGCAAATTTATAAATAATGTTTGATAAACTTGGATCTTTAATATGAAATGCTAGACTTAAGAAACAGAAATACTTTAAAAAAATCATTTACCATTAATGGTCTAAAGCCAAAGAACAAGACATTTTCCAAGACTTAAACACTGTGAATATGTTAGAAATGTTAAAAGAAGATAATTCATTATTTGTAAAAAAATTTCCTGGTCTGTAATATTTAAATAGATTATAATTTCTAAGAAGCAAAAAGATTAAAACTTCAGTCAGGAAACCAAACAAAGCTTTGAAATCTATAGAACAAAGTCTAAAGTTTTTTCTTTGTGTGTGTTTGTTTAATCTTGTGGCTTAGGATAAGAGGCAAAAGCAGGGGAGGAGCCCAAGATTGCGATGAGTGAAACACCTCTCCTCAGGCACTGTAGAGCTCAAATCAAAACAGCCATAAAAGTAGCTTCTTGATGGAAGAAAAAAAGCAGAAAAAAAAAAAAAAAAGAACAAAGTAACGAAAATTGAAGCACAGCTGAACAGAACCCAGAAAGTAGACCAGGGAGAGCAAAAGAGCCCACACATGTGATAGCAGTGTGCGCTGCGGAGTGGCGGCCGCCATTGAGCCAGCTGCCTGGAGCAGGGTCTACTAGCACCAAGACATCTAACGACCTCCTGCATACCCAGCAACCAGATGTGGAGTAAGCGACTCCAGAACTCCACACTCTAATCAGGAGACATATCCTCGCATGATTGACAGTGACTGAAACACCTGGATGACCAGCTTAAGCCTGTGGCAGGGACATCCCAGCTCACCTCTCCCTCCAGGGCCAGAGCAGCACTCAATTGTAAGTTAACTACACGCCCAGGGGCCCCTGTGGCAAATGACAGACTCAGTCACCCGCCTTTCTAGATCGATTGGATAGGAGAAGTTCGGGAGAGACCCAGAGCACACAGGGCATAGAGACCTTACAGGTCCCCTAGAAAATGCCCGGCATTTAGACTGCACTCCTGTCACCAGCAAAGACAGAGAGAAGGAGAGGGAGAGGGAGAGGGAGAGGGAGAGGGAGAGGGAGAGGGAGAGGGAGGGAGAGAGAGGGAGAGAGGGAGAGAGAGAGAGAGAGAGAGAGAAAGAGAAAGGTGTAGATAGGGCCTGTCAAAAACGCGAAGCCCCAGGCTTACACTGGGTCCAGATCCAGTAACGCCTGCTGCCTACATAGACAAGAGCAGCACAGGGACAGGCCTTGTGGAGAGCTCAGAGATACCAGCTTGCAGCAGGAGAGGTACCGGTAGAACTCTGTGCCTATACTGATGAAGAGAGCAAATAGAATGCCTTAAACTAGCTTGAAAATCCAATAATATCCACAAAGATCCAAAAGGACTGCAGAGGCCAACTTGGCTCTGTACTTATATACTTGCAGGGTTTATGGGTTTTTTTGTTTGTTTGTTTCTTTTTGTTTATTTTTTACTCTGTTTTTGTTTTGCATTGCTTTGTTTTATTTATGTTTGTTTGTTTGGATGGTTGGTTGTTTTGTTATTTATTTGCTCAGTTCTCAGCTCACTTTCTCATCCCTTTTACAAGCGTCCCCCTCTCTCTCTCCTATCTATATTCTTCTCCTGAACATTTTTTTTCTCTTTCCTTTTTCCTTTTTTCCCAGTCTCATATCAAGACCATTTCATACCACTACACCTAAATACTCTACATTGGCTACCCAGAATCCCCCCACATATCCACTATCTCTAATCTTTACCACATATCACCTTAACACACTCAAACTCTTATTCCACTGGACCATACCTTCTACTTTACCATATTTTTGCATTCATCACTGTGGCTTCTCCCCCCTCACCCAACCTTCACCACTGAACACAACCTGTCCTTGTATATACCAGTGGACACCTCTAAATCCCTACTGCAGAGACTGTACCAGAAAGGTGAACCACCAGAAAGGACTGCCAAACACCAAGGATAAACTCACTTCTGCTGATAGAAGGAATAGCTCAACATAACCCACAACGAGGCCTAAAAATGCAAAGGCCACACACTGTCCTAATCACGCCTCTGAGACAAATCCCCATAAGAGAAGCAACAAACAGACCCAGAAGTCAACATCTGAAACACACCAAAGGCACCATTACAGTGGGCAGAAGAAGCCATAGAGCAATTGCAATTCAGTACAGGATACTATTCACAGACAGAAAATAAAAATAAGAAACCTATAAATTGAGAGAAAGCTTGGAAAAGCAGCAAAGACATAAACTTAAGAACAGGGAAATCATGAGAAGGAAAAATAGAAACAACGAGCTACCACAATCCCACAGTAACAGAACTCACCAACATAGAATGGCAGAGATTACCAGAAGAACAATTCAGATCTTTAATAGTAGAAATGATACAAGATTTCTGAAAAGAAATAAAGGAACAAATAAACAAAGAATCTGACACCCTGAACAGGAATCATAGAGAAGCCTTGAAGGAAGTGAAGGATGTGAAAGATGCAATAGTTGAAGCGAAGGCATCAATACAAAATATAAACAGTAGATTAGACCACATGGAAGATAGAATATCACTCTTAGAAGATGACCATTCTAAAAACGAATCCATTGTACATAATTTAGAAAAAAAATTGACAGTATGAATCAGACATTGATGAGATCTGGGCCAATTTTAAAAGAGCTAACCTAAGAATAATAGGCATAGAAGAATGATTAGAAGTTGAAACTAATGGAATAAACCATCTTTTCAAAGAAATAACATTATAGAATTTTCCAAATATAGAAAGAGAAGTTGACACATAGGAAACATATAAAACTCCCTCTAGACAAGACCAAAGAAGAGGTTCACCACACCACATAATAATCAAATTGACTAATGTTGAGGCCAAGGAAAGAATCCAAAAGGCAACAAAAGTCAAAGGCCAAGTAACATTTAGAGGTAAACCAATTAGAATCACTCCAGACTTCCCAAACCAAGTCATGAAAGCCAGGAGGGGCTGGAGCAACATATTCCAACCTCTGCAAGAAAATAACTTGCAGCAAAGATTCTCCTACCCAGCAAAACTCTCTCTCAAAATTGACAGGGAAATAAAAACCTTCCATGACAAACAGAAACTGAAAGACTTTATGTCTTCCAAACCAACACTAGAGAAAATACTCAAAGAGATTAACTACAAAGAAGAACTAACAAGTAAACATCAGAACCAGAGAAACAACAATTTCCAGGAAGCAAACAACTAAGCAAAGAAGAACAAACACTAACGCAAACAGAAGTAAAAAATCAAAATGTTAGGAATTAAAAATCATCTCTCAATAATCACACTGAATATAAATTGCCTCAACTCCCCAATAAAAAGACACAAAGTGGCAAAATGGATTAAAAGACAGGATCCATCTATATGCTGCCTGCAAGAAACACACCTTACAAGAAAAGATTCCCACAAACTAAAGGTGAAGGGCTGAAGTAGGGTAATCCATGCCAATGGAACTTGAAGACAAGCAGGAATAGCAACTATAATATCAGATAAATTAGACTTCAAGCCTAAGCTTATCATAAGAGACAAAGCAGGTTATTTTTTTTTACTAGTTAAAGGAACAATTCAGCAAAAGGAAATAACAACTGTCAACATTTATGTACCAAACATAGGTGCAGCCACTTTCATAAAACAAACTCTGCATGATATAAAGTCACACATAGATCCCAAAATAAAAATACTGGGAGAGTTCAATACACCTCTCACATCACTAGACCAATCTTCTAAACAAAAGGTCAGTAAAGATGCTTCGGACCTAAATAATACCATAAACCAAATGGACCTGTTAGGCACATACAGAATATTTCACCCAACTACAGCTGAATTCACATTATTCTCAGCTGCACATGGAACCTTCTCCAAAATAGACCACATTCTGGGCCACAAAGCAAGCACTGGAAAATTAAAAAAATGTAACATAATTCCCTGCATTTTTCAGTGGAATGAAACTAGAAATCAACTCTAGGAAGACCCAGAGTAACCATGTAAACACATGGAGACTGAACACCACACTGCTGAATGAAGATTGGGTCATAGAAGAAGTAAGGGGAGAAATTAAAAAATTCCTAGAAACCAATGAAAACAGAGACACAACATATCAAAACCTCTGGGACACTTTAAAGGCAGTGCTAAGAGGAAAATTTATAGCACTAAGTGCCCACATAAGAAGAACAGAAAATCACCAAATAAATAACCTAATGACACAGCTCAAAGCCCTTGAAAAACAAGAACAGTCTAACCCCCAAAACCAGTAGTAGACAGGAAATAGTGAAAATCTGAGCAGAAATTAATAAAGTAGAGAATAAAAAACAATACAGAAAATCAACAAAATCAAAAGCTGGTTTCTTGAAAAAACAAATAAGATAGATAAACCATTAACCAACCTAACCAAAAGAAAGAGAATCAACCCAAATTACCAAAATAAGAGATAAAAAAGGTGATATTACCACCGACAGTGTGGAAATCCAGAGGATCATCAAAAACTACTTTGAAAAAATCTAGAAGAAATTGACACATTTCTAGACACATATAACCTTCCTAAATTGAGTCAAGAATATATAGAAAACTTAAACTGACCAACAGCAATCAAAGTTATAAAAACAGCAATAAAGAGTTTACCATCAAACAAAAGCCCAGGGCTAGATGGTTTCTGAAGTGAATTTTATAAAACATTTATAGAAGAGATAATCCCAATATTCCTCAAACTATTCTGTGAAATAGAAAGAAACAGGACTCTCCCAAACACATTCTATGAAGCCAACATCACATTAATACCAAAGCCAAATAAAGACAGCTCAAGAAAAGAAAACTATATGCCTATAATGCTGATGAACTTAGATGCAAAACTGCTAAACAAAATACTAGCAATGTGCATTCAAAACAACATTAAGAAAATTATACACCATGACCAAGTCGGGTTTATCCAAAGGATGCAAGGCTGGTTCAACATACAGAAAACAATCTATGTAATTCAAAATAGAATCAAAGACAAAAATCACATGATCATTTCAATTGATGCTGGAAAAGCATTTGATAAAATCCAACACCCATTCATGCTAAAAGCATTGGAAGCCAGGCGTGGTGGCACATGCTTGTAATCTCATCATTTGGGAGGCTGAGACCAGAGGATCTGGGTTCGTGGCCAGTCTCAGCTATGTAGTGAGGCCCTCTGCAACTTAGTGAGACCCTGTTTCAAAATAAAGAATAAAAAACAGGGCTGGGGGTATAGCTTGGAGGTAGAATGCCCCTGAGTTCAATCTCCAGTACCACACACACACAAAAAAAGCATTGGAAAAAATTAGAATAATAGAAGGAATATACCTCAACATCATAAAGGAAATATACAATAGGCCCACAGACAACATCATATTAAATGGGGAAAAACTGTAAGAGTTCCCTTTAAAAACAGGAAAAAGACACAGACATCCATTATCGCCACTTCTGTTCAACATAGTACTTGAGACTATAGCCAGAGCAATATGGCAAGAGGCTGTTTACAGTCCATGTCTATCTGAAGTACATTCTATACTGCTGCCAAGAATGCATAAAGAACTATTTGCTAACCATGGACGTCAGGTGTGCACGTAAGTGCTGGCCACAAAGTTAGTAGGATTTCATAAGGTTAATAGGTTTTCTTAAGGGTTAATGAAAATAGTCAATTGAATGGTAAACTGGGGCAGAAGTATACAATATACTTTTAGATAATAGGTTAGGTGAAACATTAACA
>PVLC010004232.1:76620-87367 GCA_004027655.1 Graphiurus murinus
TTCTGTAAGAGTATGTTTTTAATCTTTACATGTGATATTTTTCTGTAGTATGAATCAAATTTGCCTGATGTTTTTCTTCTGATGTTTTTCTTAGATGATCTTCCTTGTATGATTGTATAAAAGCACCCTGAAAAATAAACTTGGCGCTTCAGTATTCATTGATAGCCCTCCCGAGAACATGGAGTCTTGACTCTTTAATCAATCCTCACTTTCTCCTCTCAGGACCATCTGATTGTGCCACCAGGTTCTGGCATATATCAAAGGTGTAAAAATAGGAAAAGAAGAACTAAAGCTATCCCTTTTTGCAGATGACATGATACTATACTTAGAAGACCCAAGAAAGTCAACCAAAACACTTATAGAACTGATCAACAAATTCAACAAAGTATCTGGATACAAAAATCAATCTTAAAAAACCAGGAGCTTTCCTGTATGCCAACAATAAACCCACTGAAAAAGAAATTCAGAAAACAATTCCACTCACAATAGCACCCCGAAAAATAAAATACTTAGGAATAAACCTAACCAATGAAGTAAAAAACCTCTATAAGAAAACTATAAAAAGTTGAAAAAAGAAATTGATGAAGTCCTTACAAGATGAAAAGATCTTCCATGCTCTTGGATAGGCAGAATAAATATCATCGAAATGGCCATATTCCCAAAAGTGATCTACAGACTCAATGTGATACCCATGAAATTACCAAGGTCAATCCTCACAGACATAGAAAAATCAGTCCTTAAATTCATTTGGAAAAACAAAAATCCCGGAATAGCCAAAGTAGTTCTTAGCAACAAGAACCATGCAGGAGGCATCACAATACCTGACTTCAAACTCTACTACAAAGCCACAGTAATAAAAACAGCATGGTATTGGCACAAACACAGACACACAGACCAATGGAGCAGAATAGAAGACTCAGAAACAGACCCACAGGCTTACAGTCAACTGATTTTTGACAAAGGAGCCAAAAATATACACTGGAAAAAAGATAGCCTCTTTAACAAATGGTGTTGGCAAAACTGGTTAAACATATGCAGGAAAATAGAAATAAACCCCACTTTCTCACCCTGCACCAGAGTCAATTCCAGGTGGATCAAAGACCTGGAAGTTAGGCCGGAGACCTTGCAGCTATTGAAGAGGGCAAAGGCCCAACACTTCAACACATAGGCACAGGTCAAAACTTTCTCAACAAGACCTCCAAAGCACAAGCAACTCAAAGGAAGATCAATACATGGGATTGCATTAAACTGAGGAGCTTCTGTGCAGCAAAGGAAACTATCAAGAACCTCAACAGAGAGCCTACAGAGTGGGAGAAGATTTTTGCCAGTTACTCTTCAGGTAGAGGTCTAATACCTAGGATATACATAGAACTTAAGAAAATCACAGCCAAGAAAGCAAATAACCCAATTAAAAAATGGGCAAAGGATCTAAATAGACACTTCACAAAAGAAGAAATACAAATGGCCAATAAATGTATGAGGAAATATTTGCAAATCAAAACCACCTTGAGATTTCACCTAACCCCAATCAGAATGGCAATCATAAAAAACAGGAGCAACAACAACTGCTAGCTAGAATGTGGAGAAGTGGGAACTCTAATACACTGTTGGTGGGACTGCAAACTAGTGCAACCACTTTGGAAAACAGTATGGAGGATCCTCAGACAAATGGGAATGAACCTTCCATATGATCCAGCAATACCACTTCTGAGTATCTACCCAAAGGAACAGAAACCAAACTACCAGACCGACGCATGTGTATCTATGTTTATAGCTGCACAATTCACAATAGCCAAACTATGGAAGCAGCCAAGATGTCCTTTGACAGATGAATGGATTACAAAACTATGGGATATGTACACAATGGAATTTTACTCAGCCATAAAGAAGAACAAAATCATGTTATTTGCAGGGAAATGGATGGAACTGGAAAACATTATGTTAAGTGAGATTAGCCAGTCACAAAGAGTAAAAAGCATATGTTCTCCCTAATACACGGATGTTAGGGAAAAGATGGGGCCTAGAGGGTCCCAGGATGAAAAAGTAGAGACCCTCGATAAACAAAGAAGTTGATTTAACCGAAGGGGATGGACCGGGGTGGGGGGAGGGCATCCTAAGGCACATGATGTACTTACACAATTATATCAAGTTCACTCACTGAACTGACCTTGAGAGGGAGGGAGGGCGAGGGAGCGGGTGGGAATTGGGGAAAGGTTCAGATAAGAAATATGTGTACATTTGTCTTTATCAATTTGTACCTAACAAAAATGTATATATACAAAGCATGAATTATTACAATAAAAAAAGAAGATAAAGAAAAAAAATTAAGCAAGACTGTTTATTATTTTTACTATAAAAAAACAAAACAAAACCCAGCATGGTATTGGCACAAAAACAGACACAGAATAGAAGCAGAATAGAAGACTCAGAAACAAGCCCACACACTTACAGTCAATTGATTTTTGACAAAGGAGCCAAAAACATACACTGGAAAAAAGCCTCTTCAACAAGTGGTGTTGGCAAAACTGGCTAACCATATGCAGGAAAATGGAAATAAACCCCACTTTCTCACCCTGCACAAGAGTCAATTCAAGATG
This sequence comes from Graphiurus murinus, assembly GCA_004027655.1. Lineage (NCBI taxonomy): Eukaryota > Metazoa > Chordata > Mammalia > Rodentia > Gliridae > Graphiurus > Graphiurus murinus. The sequence goes on from PVLC010004232.1 coordinate 79,218, forward strand.
GATCAAGGACCTGGAAGTCAGGCCAGAGACCTTGAGGCTACTTGAGGAGGGCATAGGGCCAACACTTCAACACATAGGCACAGGTAAAAACTTTCTCAACAAGACCCCCAAAACACAAGCAACTCAAAGGAAGATCAATACATGGGATTGCATTAAACTGAAGAGCTTCTGTGCAGCAAAGGAAACTATCAAGAACCTCAACAGAGAGCCCACAAAGTGGGAGAAAATTTTTGTCAGCTACTCCTCCAATAGAGGACTAATATCTAGAACATAGAGAGAACTCAAAAAACTCACAGCTAAGAAAACAAATAACTGAGTCAAAACATGGGCAAAGGATCTAAATAGACACTTCACAAAAGAAGAAATACAAATGGCCAAAAAAATGTATGAGGAAATATTCAACATCATTAGCAATCAGAGAGATGCAAATCAAAACTACCTTGAGATTTCACCTAACCCCAATTAGAATAGCAATCATCAAAAACACAAACAACAAATGCTGGCAAGGGTGTAGAGAAGTGAGAACCTTAATACATTGTTGTTGAGATTGCAGATTAGTGCAACCACTTTGGAAAACTGTATGGAAGATCCTCAGACAAATGGAAATGAACCTACCACATGATCCAGTAATACCCAAAAGAATGGAAACCAAACTATCAGACCGACACGTGTATCTACGTTTATAGCCGCACAATTTGCTATTACCAAACTATGGAACCAGCCAAGATGTCCATCAACAAATAAATGGATTACAAAGCTATGGGATATGTACACAATGGAATTTTACTCAGCCATAAAGAAGAACAAAATCATGTCATTTGCAGGGAAATGGATGGAACTGGAAAACATTATGTTAAGTGAGACTACTCAGTCACAAAGAGTAAAAAAGCATATGTTCTCCCTAATATGCGGATGCTAGGGAGAAGATGGGGCATAAGAGGGACTCTAGACAAGAAGGAGAAACCTTGGATGAGCAAAGAAGGTGACTTAACTGAAGGTAATGGGGGGAGGGAAATACCCTAATGCACATGATGTACTTTCACAAACATATCAAAGTCAATCACTAAGCTGAACTTGAGAAGGAGGAAGGGCAAGGGAGTGGGGTAGGAATTGGGGAAGGGTTAAATGAGACATGTGTGCATGTATGCCTCTACCAGCTTGTACCTAACAAAGATGTATGATTACAATGCCTAAATAAAAAAATTAAAAAAGGGCAAAGCAGATTTTAGACTATGTGAAGTCTAAAGATGGTGGCACAGAAGTCAGGGTCAGATTCAGAGTACCTTTTACATCTAAATAGGGAATTTATAATAATCAATGGAACCCAGTCAGAAAGATATTAGTCATTCAATTTCTTCCTCATTGTACAATAAAATTCTTAAACCAATAGATATGTATGTCTCCTTTTCTCCTTGAGTCTTAATGGGAAATTAGCTAATAAATGTTCCTTCTCCCCTCTCCCATTTTAAAAGTTTGCTGAGGGAGCCGAGCGTTGTGGCGCACCCTTGTAATCCCAGCATTTGGGAGGCTGAGACTGAAGGATCCGGGTTCTCGGCCAGGCTCAGTTACCTAGTGAGGCCCTCCACAACTTAGTGAGACCCTGTTTCAAAATAAAGAATAAAAAATAGGACTGGGGGTATAGCTTGGAGGTAAAATGCCCCTGAGTTCAATCCCCAGTACTGAAAAAAAAAAAGTTTGCTGAGGGAACAATGAGAAGCTTGTTTGTCTCTGATGAATGGGAATTGGGAGGGTGACACTACCAATTACCTCAGTTACGGTCTTACATTGGGACAACCAACTTCTTTGGTTGTCCCAAGATGGAGTGGGGAGGGTCCACCTTACTACAAATATTTCTTACCATCATATTTATGCAAAATAACACATGGCAAGGTAATGTCAGAAGAATGTCCCTATTGGCTTTTAGAATAATCTGTCCAGTCAACCAGCAACTACCTCCATACACCTCAAGCTCCAACCACTAACAGTGATAAGACAAGTTTTCAAATTAAATTTTTTGATGAAGAATAAAAAAAAAGTCTTTTTTTTTTTTGTATTGGGGATTGATCCCAGGAGCTACATCCCCAGCATTTTTTTTTTTTTTTAATTTTGAAACAGGGTCTCACTAGAATTTAAATGAACCTGATTAGCCTACCTTATCTACCCAATAATAATCAACATATTTTTAAAATTTTTCATTCTAAATTTAGTTCTTCTGTATATAGATACTGTATAGGTCAGACCAAGTTTTGAATAATTCAACAGCAAGCTATTTTTATGAGCTTACGACTAGTTTCTATGTTTTCATATTTTATCAATTCTTCTTTTTCAGGAATCCTACTACACCATTTTCCTCAGGGAATGGAAGCAAATTAGAATCTTAGGTATCAAAATGTTTCTAGCATTCTTTTCCACCTGCTGCTTCTTTGTTATCTCATTGGACATCATTTTGGCAGAGTCTAAGACTTTAATTGCACTTTCATCTTCTAAAATGTTCCCTTCTGAAGATGATAATGTTTCTAAAATTTTTGTCTCGATATCTTTTAGTTGTTTCTTGTTAGCTGCAGATTGAAGAATAAGAGCATTTCGTTCCTCTTCTAATTCGGGTCTTTAAAAAAAAACAGAAATGTTTAGTCTTTCAACATGTAGCCTTTCATCTAATTTATAACTTATATCAAAATGTATAGACATTTGAATAATTTTATAGACATGTAGCATGAACTAAAGTGGTTGATCCCTCTATCACAACTTAAGGGAGAAATACTTGCATAAAAATAACAATTCTGAGCTGGACATGGTGGTACAAGCCTGTAATCCCAGTATTTGGGAGGCTGAGACAGGAGGATTGCAGGTTCACAGCCAGCCTCAACAACTTAGTGAGACCTTGTTTCCAAATAAAAAAATTAAATAGGGCTGGGGTGTAGCTCAGGGTCTCACTAAGTTGTGGGGTGCCTCACTAGGTAGCTGAGGCTGGCTGCAAACCCGGATCCTCTGGTCTCAGCCTCCCAAATGCTGGGATTACAAGTGTGTGCCACCACGCCCGGCTGCTTTTTCTTTCTTATCTCAAGCATTTTCTAACTTCATTAATATCTTATATGCAAGTCTTTGAATGCACTACTGATTCATGGCATAGATTCCTAGGGATAAAAGTTTTCTTTTCTTTTTTTTTTTTTTTTCTTTGTGGAACTAGGATTGAACCCAGGAGCATTCTACCTCCAAGCTACACCCTCAGCTCTATTTTTTTTTTTTTTTTTTTTTTTTTTTTGCGGTACTGGGAATTGAACCCAGGGGCATTCTACCTCCGAGCTATATCCTCAGCCCTATTTTTGGTCTTTATTTTGAAACAGGGTCTCATTAAGTTGCAAGAGGGCCTCACTAAGTAGCTGAGGCTGGTCGCGAACCTGTGATCCTCCTGTCTCTGCTTCCCAAGTGCTAGGATTACAAGCATGCACCACCATGCCTGTGGCATTAGGGATAAAACTTCTGACTCAACCAGATACAAATCAGAAGTCATGGCATGTAACTTGAATCCCACTGCCCAAACTGAAAGCCCAATATAATATGGTTGGTTTATAACTTACTCATTGCTGAATGGCTATTTTAAAGGATTATATAGTTATTTAACTTACAGAAACAAAAATATTAACAGAAAACAAAAATATTAATAGCCTAAAATATTCCTCTTCAGACTCTATGGAAGCATGTAAGAAAACACATACCTCTCCTTTGCAACAACAATACCTAGTAATTGATCTTCAAGTCCTTCTGGAGTTATCATGAAATTGAGCAAAGACACTTTTGTAGCCAGTTCTGGCATGTAGTGTGGATTTCTCAGTTTTGTGGTGATATAAAATTTGAAATCAAAGGAATACTCAATGATGACTTCACCTAGTCGGATGCAATCAATGCCACCTATATTTCAGGAAACAAATGCATCACAAGTGAGCCAAAGCTACAGAGCCCCTTCCCTTGGATACTTCTAAGGCCTTGCTCAGGTTATAAACAAAGAGTCCTAAAATAATTTGAAATAGGAAACAGGTGTGACACCAGTCACAGGCACAGAGGCAGTTATATAGCAGGACTTATTCTGGAGCAGTAGGACATTTTCTCTGGTTGGCATCAGGATTCCTTTTTTTTTTTTTTTTTTTTTTTCGGTACTGGGGATTGAACTCAGGGGCATTCTACCTCCGAGCTATACCCCCAGCCCTATTTTTTTATTCTTTATTTTGAAACCGAGTCTCACTAAGTTGCGGAGTGCCTCACTAGGTAGCTGAGGCTGGATCCTCCGGTCTCAGCCTCCCAAATGCTGGGATTACAAGCGTGCGCCACCACGCCCGGCGCCAGGATTCCTTTTGAATTTCCTTCCTCCATCAAATTTTGCCATGATTCAAAAATATTTGTATATGATTAAAGCTCTTAAAGGAACTAGAACTTGGCAAAGGCAAAATTTTCATAAGCAGAAAGATATAAGGTGGGCTATGTTTACCTAAACTCAACTCTGGCCCACATCTACCATCACCATTCATAATAATAGACTGGATGTGGTCAACATCACAAGGTAAAGGAATCTGGGGCTGGCTCAACTTCTCCATGGTATATATAGAACAACAGTCTAAATAGCAATGGTAAGACAAAGAAGAGAGGACCAGGTATTAGCTTAGAATACCCAACTAAAGTTCATTCCTGATAGCATGTTCTAAATTTATTTTTACTCAAACAATGACGCCGGAGTTCTGAGTTAATAACATTATTATTAAGCTTATGTACTAATTTTATTTAATGCCTCAAAGACAAGCCAATCATCTTTTAGTTCTACCAACTAATATTAAGTGCCTTCTACCTTGTTTAAAAGTTTGTCTAAGTAGTAAAGGCTCCAGAGACGGATCCAGTTCTTCACCAACATTTTCTAATAGAAGTGGTGTTCCAAACTGAATACAGTTTTCCAGTGTTCTTATATAGTCTGAATCCGATAGCTTAATAACACTGAGCTGATTTTCTTTCTCAGAGTTTTTGATCCACTTATTGGCTTGACCTTGGGGGTCAATCATTAAAGGCCTAAAAATTTAAGAAGAAAAATTCTGAGGAAAATACATAAATACTGAGATTTCTTTAAAATTATATGATTTGAAAAATATATCACCACCAAGCTGTATTTATCACAGATTGATATTATCAATATTAATTTTCACAAAAGTCCTATGGGAAAAAAGGGAAAAGTAGTTTTGTTTTATTTATTTTTCAAATGAAGTCAGTCTCAGGGAGTTCTCTGCCCAAAATTCCAAAGTCAATTCAGTATTAGAAGAAGTAAAGTTTATGAACTTATAAGCTGTGCTCTTTCTGAGGTAATACAGTATCTTCATGGAAATTTAAAATATTTTTGTTTCAAATATAGGCACATCTTTAATAGCAAGACTGACATTCTCTCTCTTTTTCTTTCTCTCTCTCTTTGTACTGGGTATTGGACCCATAGGCAACTCTACCTCTGAGCTACTCCCCAGCCCTATTTTATTTTTTATTTTGAAACAGGGTCTCACTAAGGTGCAGAGGGCCTCACTAAGTAGCTGAGGCTGGCCTCGAAAGTGTGATCCTCCTGTCTCAGCCTCAGCTTATTTTTTTGAAACAGGATCTCACTAAGTTGCTGAGGGTCTTATAAGTTGTTGAGGCTGGCCTCGAACTACTATCCTCTTATCAGAGCCTCCCAAATACTGAAATTACAGGAGTATATCACTGTTACCAGTTAGGAAGACATTTTTTTTTCTCCTAAATATGTCCTTATTAGTAAAAGAAAAAAATACAGTATTTGTTCATCCCATCACACAAAAAACAATATCTGTAAGTTAACATTTTAATGTTAATCAATGCTCTTGGTAATACCAAAATCAATGTTCTTAGTAATACAGTAATTAGAGATTTTTGTTTACTCTAAAAGAAGTTCAATTCCTATTTGATATAACGTTTATGTTAATATTGGAAAATGGGGTTCCTGTGTCCATCATAAGGATAGAGTGATGCCATGTCATTTGTATTCTAACTATACCTTATGTTAGGTATAAAAATAATACTGGTTTATAGTTGAGATGTTTGGGAAATCTAAAGAAAGAAGCATTATCCATCTATGTTTCGGACAGAGGTAGTAAGTTTGGGGAAAATAGAGAATTTGTTAGCTGGGTATGGTAGTAAGTTTGGGGAAAATAAAGAATTGTTAGCTGGTATTACATGTGTAATCCAAGTAAAGAAATACTGAGACAGGAGGATTGCAAGTTCGAAGCCAGCCTTAGCAACTTAGTGAGAACCTGTTTCAAAATAAGAAATGAACAAAGGGCTGACAGTATAGCTCAGAAGTTGAATCCCTAGCACCAGAAAAAAATTAAAAAATAAAGCCTTGCTATTAAGTAGCCATATTGATCTATTAATAAACACTAAAAAAGAAGCACAGTTTGGCTGTTGTGAATTGTGCAGCTATAAACATAGATACACATGCGTCGGTCTGGTAGTTTGGTTTCTGTTCTTTTGGGTAGATACCCAGAAGTGGTATTGCTGGATCATATGGTAGGCTCATTCCCATTTGTCTGAGGATCCTCCATACTGTTTTCCAAAGTGGTTGCACTAGTTTGCATTCCCACCAACAATGTATTAGGGTTCCCATTTCTCCACACCCTCGCCAGCAGTTGTTGTTGCTCGTTTTTTTGATGATTGCCATTCTGATTGGGGTTAGGTGAAATCTCAAGGTGGTTTTGATTTGCATCTTTCTGATTGCTAATGATGTTGAACATTTCCTCATACATTTATTGGCCATTTGTATTTCTTCTTCTGTGAAGTGTCTATTTAGATGGATTACAAAACTGTGGGATATGTACACAATGGAATTTTACTCAGCCATAAAGAACAAAATCATGTTCTTTGCAGGGAAATGGATGCAACTGGAAAACATTATGTTAAGTGAGATTAGCCAGTCACAAAGAGTAAGGAAGTATATGTTCTCCCTAATATGCGGATGCTAGGGAGAAGATGGGGCATAAGAGGGTCTGCAGATGGAAAAGGAGAGACCCTCGATAAACAATGAGGTTGATTTACCCGAAAGGGATGGACGGGGGGGGGGGATGGGGACACCCTAATGTACATCAAGGTTACTCACTAACTTGAACCTGAGAGGGAGGGAGGGCGAGGGAGCAGGGTGGGAATTGGGGGAAGGGCTCAAATGAGAAACGTGGGCACATATGTCGTTTTCAATTTGTACCTAACAAAGATGCCTGCTTACACTGTACAAATAAAAAAATAAAATAAAATAAAAAGAAGCACAGTAAGTATTTTCATCATGGGTAAAACATAAGCCAAATCAGAATCAAAGGTACAAACATAAAATAAAGTATTGAAAACAATTGTTAAAACCAATACTTATTGATCACTTACCATGTGCTAAATGCTTTTCCACAACATTCCTATGAGGTAGGAGTTACATTCCACATTTACAGATGTGGCTGAGTCACTAAGAGATCTAGTAAGTTACCCAAAACTCAAGGCAGAAAGTGATCGAGGAAAATTTAAACACAATTATTCTGACATCAGAATCTGCATTGCTCTCAACCACTGTACAATATTATAAACAAACTTCTAGAAATTATGAGGAACAAGCACAATGATCAATTAATTATACACTATGGTTCCAGCAGCAAAATGTGACATTATTTCAAGTGAATTGAGGTGTTCATTTAAAAGCTAGAGACAGGTATAATACATACATGCAGAAAAACACATGTTGCAGAAACAGACAAAACTGAAATCCAGGACATTAAGTGTTCAAGCTGAACTGACAGATGACCTATGGAGAGTCCCAGTCTGATGACTTCGGGGCATACTAGGCACATCTATGTGGAAGGAAGCAGGAACTGAGATTCCTGTATTAAGCTGAAATCCACTAACAGGCTTTTTTATTTTATTTTATTTTATTTATTTATTTTTTTTTTTGCGGTACTGGGGATTGAACTCAGAGGCATTCTACCTCCGAGCTATACCCCCAGCCCTATTTTTTATTCTTTATTTTGAAACCGAGTCTCACTAAGTTGCGGAGTGCCTCACTAGGTAGCTGAGGCTGGCCGTGAACCCGGATCCTCCGGTCTCAGCCTCCCGAATGCTGGGATTACAAGCGTGCGCCA
>PVLC010004233.1:0-87259 GCA_004027655.1 Graphiurus murinus
AGAGAGGGGGGGGAAGAAGGAAGGAGGAAGGGAAAAATTTGGAAAGGACCTGAATTTGAATTCTGCTTTTCACCTTAGAAAAAATCAATCTCTCAGAGCCTCCGGTATTCCATCTACAAAATGGGGTGATAAAAATATGAATCCCTAACAGGTGTTTTAACAGATTTGAATATGCCATGTAAACTGTACAGTATGATATGGTATTACTTGGCTAGAATGAGCCCCCATTCATGCATTCTGTGCTATAAACAGTCATCTTACAAAGATTATCAACAGCTTCAAAATGCAGTCCCATGAATTGTGCCTGCCTTTTTCAGTCTGAAAGCATTGCTGATATTTTTAACCCAAGGAACCAGTCCACAATTTTTAGCAGGTCTTCTGTGCCTGTAAGCTCAAAAAGCTTACTATGTGCTCTCAGAACTAGAGTGCTGTAAACCTCTATTTAAACAAGGAAGTCTCTTTTAAGTCCTGTTTCAATCTACTGCCTTTGGTTGAAGTGGAAACTAAAATTGAAAACAGATAGGTGTTTTACATTTAAATGGGTTTAACATAAACGTGCATTAAGCCATTTCATGGACGACTGCACAAATATCTTTTGCAAACTTGGTACACGTGAGCACATATACAGTAACCATTCATGTCTTCTAGAGAAATAAAGTGCAGATCCGAAATTTTAAACAGCTACTTGGAGTTCCTTTCATTGGAAAGAAAATGTAATGGCTTTAAGGGAATTGCTCTAATAATATCATGGCATCTGCAATGGCTGGCCAGAGCAGAGCAGAACAGAGTGTATGTCACCGCAAGTCCATTTAACAAGAAATAAGCTTCCCCCTGGAGAATCTAAACTCCCTTGCCTCCCACAAAGAAAATTGAATTTTGGAGGTCACACCTTGGGTAGGTTACCAGAGGGGGAAGCTTAACATTCTTTTCAGCTGCTCTGGGAGGTCAAGGCTGTTCTACCAAGTCGCTACTACCAAAGATCTGTTTCTGCCTCCCCCAAAGCCCCCCTGCCCCAATTAAAACAAATCTTTGGAGTCCCCTAGGACGGTAAGTGATTGTGACACTAAAGGTGCCTGGGACCTCGCCAGATAAAACCATGCCCAAACATCAAGTCTTGGACCGCGCAGTGAAGAGTGGGGACTATACTGGGGAAGGCGGGGACCGGGCGGGAGCTCTCAGAAACGGTGAGACCGTGGTGAGAATCAGAATGTGTCAGACCAAAAGACAGAAAGCTTTAGGGTGAAATTGATTGCTTAGTCAAATCTGAATCAACCGAACTGCTGTTACCAGAGAGGGAAAAAAAAAAATTTTTTCACCAAGTCCAGCCCGGGAGAAGTCCCTACTCTTTCTTTAGGTGGGCACTCCCACTCCAGGTCCTGAGGGTGGGTTGTGGAAGGGCCTAGCATGGTCTCGCAGCAGCTGGGAGGTTCCCCCAGCACCGTGCACCTCCCGCAGCGGCCCGGGGCCCACTGCCACCTCCACCCTCCGCAGCAACATGTGGGGTGCTGCCGCTCGGCTGCCGAGGAACTCTCTCCCGCTTGAGTTCCTGCTGGACGCACGCTTGGCCCTGGGAAGCTGCTGAATTACTCCTGAAGAAGATTCCTCCAGCCTTGAACTTGGCAGCTCCAGACGTCTCTCTCCAGCCCCACCGCGCGCCAGCACAACACACTCGCACACTCTTCCCTCTGGACCTGCCCAAGCTGCGCGCAGAGCTCTCTGCCCACTCCCAGCAGATCACTGGAGTGGGGTGCAGAGGCCGTGAACCTCAGCGCCACGGCCCCCCGGGGCGGGGACTGTCCTAGCACAGGGTAGTTCCAGAGACCCAGCCCACTCACTCCCTGGCTTGGCCCAGGCCCCGCATCGACCGGAGCCGCAGATACCAACCGCGTCTCCTTTTGTGCTCCCGGGGGAAGCCCGCCTCTACTCACCCCGGCTGCGCGCGGATTCCGGCCGCCAGCGGCAACCCGCTGCCCCATCCCACGAACACTGCGGCGCCCCCAGAGTGTGCAATGCGGAGCCCCGCCAGCGCGCGGCCGGAGCCCGGGAGCGCAGCGAGGGAGGCGGAGGGAGGAAGGGAGCGCCGGGGGGGGGGGGGGGGGGGGGGGGGGGGGGGGGGGGGGGGGGGGGGGGGGGGGGGGGGGGGGGGGGGGGGGGGGGGGGCGGGGGGCGCGCGCGCCACGCCCACTCGCGCCCCGCACTCGCAGCGCCCGCCGGACCAATGAGCGCTCGCAGGAGGAGCCGAGCCCTACCGCGGGGCGCGCTCATTGGCCCGGCGCGCACGACCCAACTCTGGGAGAGTAGGTCTGAGAGTCAAGTCTGCAAACTCCTGCCGGCTGGAGCTGGCCGCTCACTGCAGGTGGGGCGCCCCCGAGCTGAGCTCCCGCCCGCAGGAGGAGCGGAAAAAGGGGGGACTTGGGACCTGCCCGGGAAACCTTTTCCCAGTGAGCAGCCAGAGCGAGCCGTGTTTGCTCAGGTTGCAGATCCCTTCCTGTGCATGACCCCGGTACCTCTTCCTAACTGCCCATCTCACCCCCAGCAGCCGCAGCACTTCGGGAAGCTGGGCAGAATAAAACCGGCCAGACCTCACCTTACCCCTGCCCTCCACCTGAGCCAAACCCGCCAAACTTGACCTGGAGCTGTAAAGCAAATCGAGGTCCAAGCCCAGGACAGGCGGAAGCCGTTGGACATTTGCTATAGAGGACCCTCACTGAGTGGAAATTTGGTTATGGGTTTTAGTGGGGAAATCCCAGGGCGTAATTCTCCCACCCTCTGCTAAACTCTCACCCACCCCAAGTTATTTCCCCCAAACCTCTCAGGGTATTGATTTTTCTCGTCCTTGTAAATCACGTTGATGCTCCTGGACTTTTCAATTAGGACCCCCGAGTGGACGCAGAACCCATCCCTATCTATGCCCATCTGATAAGGAGCTGGGGTGAACTGGAAGGATCACCAGGAATATCTGGAGGAAGGACTCCAAGGGTAGTCCCAAGAGTCAAGGACCCCGACACACACACACACACACACACACACACACACACACACACACACACACACACACACCCCTCCGCCTCCGCCTGGTACCTGGCCTGCAGGACTACCTTTGTAGGCATGTCCTCCCCAGTGGCTGCATGGATCCTTCTTTGAGGCCTTTCTCCTTTCTCCTTGGAATTTCTATTCCTGGAGACACCCCTACCACAGACTTATTTGTCTGAACTTCCTTCTTTCCAATAATTTATTCCATGTCAACAGAAAAACATCCTTAACCTTTTTCTTCTAAAAACCTTCTTCCTCCGCCCCTTTATTTGGAAGGGCATACGATAAGGTATTTTTGATCAACAGCTCCTGGACCGCAGAAAAATATTTTCTCCACTACCTTATGTACACAAACTTACAAAAGCTCAGGATTCAAGTGGACAAAAATAATTAGCACTACTGCAGGGTCTTTGGACAAACAAAGAGATGTTCCTGTGCTTGTCTTCCTCCAGGGCTCAACATTGTGAAAACATTGAAGATGAGTTCATCAAACTGCTCCTGACTGTATCCCTCAACATCTGAACAGTTTAGCTGTGCAGGTTAGATTCTGTTATTAATGAGGGTATGTCCAGGATTTCGTCGCTGCCACTCATTTAGTTTCTTTTCCAGGGAAGCAATTCTGCCTTCTGCAATTTTCCACTATGAACCTAGTTCATTTTATTTTTTTTTAAAGATGATTCAGTGCATAGTTTAATTAAAATTTAATATTTGGTTTCAAAATGAAGTTCAGCATATTAAAACAGTTCATGAGATCAGAGTTCCTGGTAGAAATGGAATCCTTGGGATCTTTTTTTAAAAGCATATTTTTAAAACAAAGAAAGATATGCATGTGAAAATCAGTAATGGTTATATCTATGTGTTGAGATAATGGATATTTTTTTCTCTTTCTCCTTATACTTTGTTTTTTCTTTTCTTTTCATGTGTGTGTGGGGGGGGGTGCTGGGGATTGAACCCAGAGGCATTCTACCTCCAAGATAGACCCCCAGCCCTATTTTATTTTTTATTTGGAAATAGGGTCTCACTAAGTTCTGGAGAGCCTCACCAGGTTGCTGAGGCTGGCTGCTGTCAACCTGTGATCCTCCTCTCTCAGCCTCCCAAGTACTGGAATTACAGGTGTGTGCCACTACACCTGGCTTTATTATATTTTCTAAAGAACATGTAAGATCAGAAAAAAAAAAAAAAACTTAACTACCAACATCAATAAAGCTGAAATGTTAAGTCCTCCTTCTATTTACCCTTCACATCTTGTCAATCACCAAGTCCCATAATTCTGTCTCCTAAAATAGCTTTCAGGTGTGTTCCTCTTAGGCGATCTAGTGCCAATGCCAGACTGCCCATGGCGTCTTATCAGAGCTGTAAGCAACAGCCTTTAACCATTCTTCTCTCCAGTGAGCTACCATGCTGCCATCTCTGTTTGAGAATCTTTAATGTAATCATGTCACTAAAATTCTTAGTTCTCCAAACAATGTAGTTCAAACAGAAGACTTTTCCTTCCCAGTGGGTTTCATCCTACCCTCACACTCCCATAGACAAGATGATCCTGCCCCACAGGCAGTGTTTGGTCCCTCCAGAGACCTCACAGGACTGGAATGCTGCCCTGTCCTTCCTCTACCCTCCCCTCAACAGCAAATTATCACCTCTGCTTCAAGATTTACTTCAAATGTCACCTTTTTGATGAAGGCTTCAAAACTGCCAGGGGCAGAATTAGCAACTCCTCCTGGCTATACTCCATATCAAGCACATCTCTTCAATGACTATTAATCCAAGTTTTGCTGTGAGCCAAATGCAATGATGAAAACATACATTATACTTATTCTCCTGGAGCACACCATGAGAAAGACAACAGACTTTAAATCAAGTAACCACACAAATAATTGCAAACAGAGAAACCATTATATGTACAAAAGGAAGCAGGGTTTACTTTGAACATGTCGCAGTCCTTATCACATTGTGTTATAATCTGTTGATTCACATATCAAAAGTTCTGTCTGCCATCATATTCTTGTTTATCACTATGTAGAACAGTGTCTGGCTCATAGTAGGTACTGAGCAAAAACAAACAAACAAACAAACAAACAAACAAGCTGAGGAATAAATGAATGAGTATTGAAACCCTCTTGAAGCTTTTTATTTCATGTGTTTACAAGCTATTATTATATAAGATCCAAGAGACTTTTATTCTGTATTGTAAAAATTATCATCAGATGCTTGTCTCATTGTTCCTAACTCTAATTTGGCTATTCTTGCATAAATTATCTACTATTGTCTTATTTGATTTTACACATAGGTGGTAAAGCTAATGTATTATTGTATATAATCTATTTATATACAATAGAAGACTTTTTTTGTTGTTTTTTACAATTTTTTGGTGTGTGGTTCTGGGAATTGAACTCAGGGGCATTCTACCTCTGAGCTATACCCCCAGCCCTATTTTTTATTCTTTATTTTGAAACATGGTCTCACTAAGTTACGGAGTGCCTCACTAGGTAGCTGAGGCTGGCTGCCAATCTAGATCCTCTGGTCTCAGCCTCCCAAATGCTGAGATCACAAGCATGCACCACCACGCCCGACTTTTGTTTTTTACAAATTTTACTTTTTTGGGGGGGGGGTACTGGGGGTTGAACCCAGGGGCATTCTACCCTCGAGCTCCACTCCCAGTCCTATTTTTTATTCTTTATTTTGAAACAGGGTCTCACTAAGTTGTGGAAGGTCTCACTAAGTAGCTGAGGCTGCCCGCGAACCCAGATACTCCTGTCTCAGCCTCCTAAGTACTGGGATTACAAGTGTGTGCCACCACGCCTGGCTTCAAATTTTACTTTTAACATATAAAACTCTAAGGCTAAAAATGCTACAATAAAAGTAAAAAGTACAATTAATAAAAATAAATAAATTGGACTTTGTCAAAATTACACCATTTTCTCTGTTGCTAAAAGAATGAAAGGCAAGCACAGATTGGAAGAAAATATTTTCAAATCATGTATCTGACATAAGACTTTTACTCAATACATACAAAGAACTCTCAAAACTCAACAATAAGAAAACAACCAAAGATTTGTCATTGTTGTTGTTTTGGTACTGGGAATTGAACCCAGAGGCATTCTTCCAGCCATATTTTATTTCCTTTTTTTTTTTTTTTTTTTTTTTTTTTTGCGGTACTGGGGATTGAACTCAGGGGCATTCTACCTCCGAGCTATACCCCCAGCCCTATTTTTTATTCTTTATTTTGAAACCAGGTCTCACTAAGTTGCGGAGTACCTCACTAGGTAACTGAGGCTGGCCGCAAACCTGGATCCTCCGGTCTCAGCCTCCCGAATGCTGGGATTACAAGCGTGCGCCACCACGCCCGGCTCTATTTCTTATTTTGAAACAAGGTCTCACTAGTTGTTGAGGTCCTCACTAAGTTGCTGAGGCTGGCCTTAAACCTGCAATCCTCCTATCTCAGCCTCCCAAGTACTAGGATTATAGGCATGTACCAGGATGCCCAGCTAACTAAGGATTTTTAAATGGGTAAAAGAATTAAACAGATACTTTGCCAAAAAAGATAAACAGATGATACATAAAATAATGTCAATATAATTAGTGACTAGTGAAATGCTAATTAAAACCACCATAAGGTACTATCCATCTGTTGGTATAGCTAAAAAGCAAGACAAACGAAAACCCCCAACAATACCAAGGGCTGATGAGGATGCAGAACACTGAGATTCTTACATTGCTATAAGAATGCAAAATGGTATGGCCACACTAAAAACAGTTTTGCAGTTTTTATAAAGTGCACAGTACACCTAATCATATAACTCATTAATCCCACTCTCAGATATTTACCAACTGTAATTACAAGCTTATGTTCACACAGAAACAAGTAAATTTTTGTAGCAATTTTACCAACATTTTGAAACAATTCAAAAGTTCCTCTACTAGGGAATAAACAAACTATAGTACATCCATAGAATGGAATACTACCCAATAATATAACATGGACTACTGGTAACAAACAACATTTTGTTTCTCAAATGTATTATACTAAGTGAAAAATCAGACTCAAAAGACTAAACACATACACTGGTTAAAAATGGCGGAGCAGCAAGATAAAGGACCTGAGGCTTTTCGTGATGATGGAGCCACTCTTTGAAGTCTGATAATCCATATTTGTGTGAGATAATTGTTCAAACCATTGTTATTTCAAGTTTTTAGTCACACAGAGCTAAACTTTATTTTACCTAAGATAGGAATGTGTGAATTAATGAAAATTCCACCCAAAGTGGCTTATCTTATTCACCAAAATATCACCAATGCCTCCTCTGCCGCATGTACACAGAGTGGATACTCAATAAATATTAGTTAAGTGCAAAAACAGATCAGAATGAAGATAAAGTTAGGATTTTACAAGAACATAACAAAATTTTATATTCAGATCAGTGTGTTCCCCTTCAAAATAGCTGCTTCGGCACATTACATTTTTCATTCCAGTGATGCTGTTTCCATCTCATAATATATTCCCCTTTCCCTTCCTGCTTATTAAAATATTACCCTTTCTTTAGGTAAAATTGTTTCATTTAAATAAATTATTTGCTTTCTTCTTTCTCTCAATAAGCAAACAATAAATTTAATGTCTTAACATTTTTCTCATTTTTCAATATTCCAAGTAATGTCTAATTTATCTTCTTTATCTCTAACAAACAAAAGAAGTTTATATAACAGGCACAGAGTAAAAAAAAAAAAAGTCCAAATTTTTTTCAAAGCTTGAGAGATTTGGGCTCAAAAAAACCATCTTATTTCCAGATGTATCACTTAAAATTTTTTTCATTTATTGGACACTGATGGTTGACATTAAGCTCTTGAAATATCATTAAAATATTTCTGCTCTAACCAGTTTGTACAGTCAAGTGACTTTTTAAAAATCACTTACAGCTGAGCTGCTGTTACAAAATTTATTAAAAGAACTCAATTTTCTCTACTGGTTTTTCTGCTAGGAAACAGTAATCCAGGCCGCCAGCAGAGACCCCTCATTTGCTCTAAGACATCACTCTTTACCTTGTTTTTAACAAGGAGCATTTTCTTCATGAACATAGATAGTATCCTACATAGGATTGACACAATTCTTAAGATGAATAAGATTGTTTCCTAATTGGCATGACCATTGGCAATAAAAATATTGGGGTTTAAGGAGTAGGAAGTTGAGGAAATATATATTTATTAAGATATTGGAAAGTTAAGGAGATAGATAGATAGATAGATAGATAGATAGATAGATAGATAGATAGATAGATATTGTAAACAATGACTCAAAAAAGATCTAAAAGTTTTTTTTGTGTGTGATGTGTTTGCTTTAAATGTTTATTGTGAAATATGCACTTTTCAGTTCAGTGGAATAGTATTAACTCTAAAAACTTTGAGATATGGTATGAAAACTTTTTGCCTTTTACTTTAAAATATAAAATAAAATCTCATTATGGTACTTTTAAAGTATAAAGAAGGGGGTAAACCTGTCTTTTATGACCTCTTGTGAACTTGGTAGATTTTTTCCCAGCTGTTTGTATCTTAGATGCTCCAGCACTCAGAAGTGGCTCAAGGCTTTGAAAGAGAAACTTTATTTATTTAGTAGCAACAGCATTGTTAACTTCTTCTTTTATTATTATTAATTAGTGCAACCACTTTGGAAAACAGTATGGAGGATCCTCAGACGAATGGGAATGAACCTACCATATGATCCAGCAATACCACTTCTGGGTATCTACCCAAAAGATTGGAAACCAAACTATCAGACCAATGCATGTGTATCTATGTTTATAGCTGCACAATTCACAATTGCCAAACTATGGAAACAGCCAAGATGTCCATCGACAGATGAATGGATTACAATACAAAACTATGGGATATGTACACAGTGGAATTTTACTCAGCCATAAAGAAGAACAAAATCATGTTATTTGCAGGGAAATGGATGGAACTGGAAAACATTATGTTAAGTGAGACTAGTCAGTCACAAAGAGTAAAAAAGCGTATGTTCTCCCTAATATGGGGATGCTAGGGAGAATATGAGGCATAAGCAGGACTCCAGATGAAAAATGAGAAACCCTAGATAAGCAAAGAAGTTGAATTAACTGAAGGTGATGGACAGTGGGGGTGGGGGGAGAGGCACCCTAATGCACATGATGTACTTTCACAAATATATCAAAGTCAATCACTAAACTGAACTTAAGAAGGAGAGAGGGCGAGGGAGTGGGGTGGGAATTGGGGAAGGGGTTAAATGAGAAATGTGTGCATATATGCCTTTATCAGCTTGTACGTAAAAGTTTTATTATTTTTATTTTTCCCAGTTTCTATCACTCTACTTAAGATAATCAAGCACTGGCTAAATGTTTCCCTATGGTTTTATTTCTGTACTTAGAGCCAAGAAAGGTGAAATGGGTAAGATTTCGAGACACTGGATTTCCATCATCTCATAAACGTCTTCCCTCATCCCCATTGCTGATGCCTATAATTCCACATTAGAATAAATTTTCTTAGTCAAATGGAAAAGAAGTTGCTCTGGTTTGAAAGTGTTCTCCTAAAAGCATGTGTTGGAAAGTTAATTTCTAGTGTGACAGATTCAAGGGATAAGTGACAGATCTCTAAGAGATAAGTAGGCCATATGCTCTCTGCCCTCATGAATGGGATAATACTATTATCATGGGAGTGAGTTTGTATAAAACCCCTCTTTCCTTTTTGTTTTTTTTTCCATAGGATGATGTAGCATGAAGACTCTCACCCCTCAGTCTTGAACCTCTAAGCCTCTAGAACTGTAAGAAGTAAATCTCTGTTCTTTATAAATTACTCAGTCTCAGGTATTCTGTTATAGCAGCACAGAACAGACTAAGAGGGTTTATCTTGAATTGGGTACTAATCGGAACTACAGAAATGTTTTCCTGGGACACAGTACTGACTAGGATCATGAGGCCAATCTGATGAGTCAGTAAATAAATTCTTAGTGAAGGGGGGCAGTTAGGTGTAGACTGAAGTGGCTATAGGTATTTGGGTAGGATTACCCAGTAGGTAGATAGTTATGTAGGTTCAATGCTCAATAGAGATATAACATTTTGAGACTTAAGTATAAAATTTAAACCCACTACTCTCTACTGGTATCCATTATATACATAGAAAGCCAGTCGTGCTCTTCTTCCTTTTTAATCTTATTTGGCCACACCCCCCTTCTCAGTATACTGCTCCTTATAACCATCACCAAAAGATAGTTTAAATAAGAAAAGAAAAACAATTTTAATGGATTAATCAGGTTAAGCACTCTGATTTAGTATATCAGAGCAGTAGCTAAGGAAGTTGTTTGTGATAATGAGAGGATTATTCAAGTAACCAATCATGTGGTCTAGGTTGGATAAAGAAAAGAAAAAAACAAGACAGAATTAAAAATAAATTTATTCTTCTCATCAGTTCTAAGAATCATAAAGCCCAGGTCTATAATCTCTCATCTAGTTTTGTCAGCTCTTGTGAAGGTAATTCTGTATGTTTAAATCGAAGTTTCTGAATGAAGGACGAATTTGAAGAGCCCCATTCACCAACCATCTTGTCATCCATCCCAATCCTGCAAGTTGAAACCAACATAGTTTCTTGTCCTTGTGCTAACCAATTTTGTGACCAGGCATACTCTTCTCTCTCTATGTGAAATATGACTAAAGCCAACCTCCTAGCTCTTTGCTCCATGAAAATACTTGTTCGTGGAAATAAGACTCTTCATTCATTAAATTCTTTGCATTTAAGCTGACAACTCTTCAAGGTTCCTATCTTGAAGTGCTTTCCAATCTAAAAGTAATGTGTCATCAACTGCCCTTTCCAACCAGGTTCCGAATTGCAAGACCAGTCTCAAAGTCATCCAGTCCTGGCTAGTTTGTGGCTTGGCTTCCTGGGCTGGTTGCTGCAGAGGTTGTAGATCATATAAAGTCATATATGACCTTGCCCTTGCCCATTTGAATGTTCAGGCTCTTATATATTCCTTAATTTTCCAATTTTGAGATGCTGAGACTAAGACTCTGTTGGAAGTTGTTGTTCATATTATAGTAGACCTAATAAATTTAGCCTTGCTTGATCCATTGTTTTTTCTGGTGGTCTTTTGAGGACTCTACAGTAAGTGATCCATACCTAATACTACACATGGGATTTGGTCATAACTATCTGTTTCTCCCCTTTTTCCCAATGAAAAATTACTTCCAACAAGAAAACTGTATTCTTCAATAATATTATACAATTCTCTAGCAATATACCTCTTCAGTGCCATCTCTGTACGGTCTGGCTGCCCTACTTTGGGAAATTCTTGAATGTCACAGGCTACTACAGTCTACCTGCCAGTATCCCAGCAGCCAGTCCTTCCTCTCTGGGCAGGGGGCATAAGACATAGTCTTGCCAATCTAATACCAAAGTGCCTCTTTGCCAACATTCTCCCTGACTGTAGATTAAGCAAAGGTAGAAAAGTCATAAGACTGATGCTGTGAAAGAATATAGAAAAATCACATTTGGAAGTGTTGAAGTTCCCTGGAACTTTTGTTATAACAGAATAGCAGTGAATTTTGCCAATATCACAAATTCACTCATTTACAAAATATATATTGAACAAAAGGTACATATTACAATTTGGAAAGTCAATCATGAGCAAAACAAAAACATAGCAGATGTCACATCTCAATGAGCTTTCAGTTTAATGAAGGACAAATTCATTGATGAATAAATATGAAATATGAGTGTTAACAGGGGAATTTGGGAGGGCTCAGAAGGTATGCTTGAGGGCATACTTACTTTATCATGTAATACACTCATGTAAAAAGTATTTATAACAACTCATTAAACAAGTCACCAAAAGAACATTAGCAGATTTCTGCTTCCAGCTTAGGTGGAATAACAGGGACTGAATTTACCCTCTGAATTGAAACAACCAAAAATTGGACAATATCTGTAGGAGACAATAGCTTGCAAGACACTGAACATCGGACTATGAAAGATCCTGAAAGACAGGAAATACTAAGTACTATATACTTATTATTTATTTGCCAAATTTCTCATTGTAGGAGATGGGGATTATAAATATGGAAAAGAAGCAAGAACAAAATGGATTCTGAGGCATTTAATAGGAATTTGAGGTGTCAACACAAATTCAATCCTGGGTCCCACATATGAAGGTATTTTAAGACTGAGCCTCTGAAATAGCAATAACCTCTATAGATGCCTTCTTCTTTATCGCTCTCTTTAATACCACTTTCCCTTAGGTGGAGGTTCCCTTAGGTGGAGAAGGATTCATTCATAAAAATCTTTGTTCTACCCAGTACCCAGTAAACTTGAGAACCTTGGCCCTCTGATGGATGGATGGTGGCTCATTGATGCTTTTTTTTTTTTTTTTTTTTTGGTACTAGGTTGAATCCAGAGGATTTTACCTCCTACACTCCCAGCCCTTTTCCCCATGTTCATGTTTTATTTTGAAACAAGGTCTCTTTGGGTTGCTGAGAGTATTACTAAGTTGCTGAGGCTGGTCTTGAACCTGTGATCCTGTCTCAGCCTCCCAACTACTATAATTACAGGCATTTGCCATACCTAGCTCATTGGTGCTTTCTTTGACTCAATTGTTTCAGGTCCCTGCCAAAGTATAATTCTCAAAAAGTTAAAAAAACAAGATCCTCATGCAAATGCACAATGGATATGTCAAAGATTTTATTCAACTCATTAGTTAATAAGGAAACAAAACTATACAGGTTAACATGGGACCTTTAATCAGTAATAAATACTGAGTGCAACCAAATATATCCTCCTAAATAACCCTTGAGTAGCTTTGTTCCTGTAAGATACTGAAATGATGTGATATCCAACTTTTTCCTTATTTCAAGTTGTAGATACTATTTGTAAAAAAATTTAAGGGAAGGAGATGTGCACCAGCTTCATGGGGAAAGTGGGTGTTTTGATGCAGTCCAGTCTTCCTGCCGCAGAATCAATGGGCTTCCTCAGTTAGCCACCCCAGCAATTAGCACAACTTCCCAAGAAGTGGCCACCTTTCACAGAAATAGCACATTCTTAGACTTAGGGTTTAGACCAACTTTTACTGAATCTGAGAGGCAGGTAGGAGCCAAAAAACGTGTGGTTGTATGTGTTTTAAAAATTGTGATTTGGAAGGCATAGTGCTTGTTTCATCATTTTTCCCAAGTCACAAAGAACAAAGCAAAGATTTTTACAAAGTGAAATGAAAATTCCACTGGTCTTGAAATAAAGCAATGTAAAGGGAAAATAATAAAATGTATTTTATAAAAAATGTAAAAAATAATAAAATGCTAGATGAATGAAAAAAAAAAAACATAAGGCCTAGGGAAATCCAGAATTTAAAATACCAATTCGTGAAAAACTGACACGTTGGCCATTATCTTAAATGTTCTTCAAATAAGTCCCTATACAGGGACCCAAGACTTAGAACAAAGATGAAAGGGGCCAGGAAGCAGATATTGCAGCTCTCTCTACAGGAATTGTTCATTCTATTTTCCTGAACAAGTAGAAACCCATTTTAGGATGTCTCCTGTTCCACTCCTTTTTTCTACTTTTTTGAACTTTTTGCAATCTATGCAAAAATGATTTAACATCAGAGCAAGGGTAAGAGATGACATCTTATCTCTGTCCCTCGGGCATCAGCTAGGGCCTGTGGAAGGAGCACTGGAGGCTGGAATCATCTGAAGGCCTGCGTACTTACATGTCACTCGATGGAGAAGGCTGTCTGCTGTGACCTCAGCTGGGACTTATCAGCTGGGACTACAGCCAGAAGGCCTCAGAAGCAGCCTCAAAACCAAAGTCTCTCTGATCTTCCCCTGCCCTTCTGTCTGTCACCACTCATTTTCCCCCAAGTGAGTCACAGAAACCATAATTCCTCTTCCTCAGAGTGTTGCTTAGCTTTTTCTTTGCTGTGACCAAAATACCTGAGAAGAACAACCTAGAGGAAGAAAGGTTTATTTGGCTCATGGTTTCACAGGTTCAGTCCATCGCTGGCCAGCTCCAAGGCAGAAACATGATAGCAGTAGGGAGCAGAGGGGGAAAGCTGCTCAGCTAATGGTAGCTGGGAAGCAGAGAGAGCAACAGAAGAGTTGGTCAGAGACAGATACAGTCCTCAAGGCCATACCCCCAGTGACCCACCTTTTTCAACCATGCCCCCCTTCAACCTTGCTGCATTGGGGGCAGACTTTCAACACATGAGCTTTGATGGGGGGGGGGGACATTTTAGACCCAAACCCTAACACCAAAGCAGGTCATAGAAACTAGAACCTCTTTTCCCCAAAGCAAGCCATGAAGCCTGAACACATTACTGTAACACTCCCCTGCTTTGTTGTTAAGAGCTGGCCATAAAGAAATTATCTGACCTGCCTTACTTGGTAGGTCATAAGACTCCTGTTCCAAAAGACTCTTGCCCCATACCTAAGAGGAAGGAATGATTACACCCTCCCCCGCCAAAAAAAACCCCAAGAAGAATCTGGACAGACAGGCCTCACTGGGTTAACCCTCTTAGCTTAATCTTTTTGTTCAATCACAGTTCCCATAGCTATCCATCCTTCTTTGAATCTAAGCAAAAAAAATAGACAATTTTCCCTGTGTCTTTGGGTCTTATTCTTTTGGGGGATCCAGTTCAACCTATAACATATCTCCCCCTACTTCCTACTCCTCATCATGGGAGATTGGATTATAGTCTTCACTAAACTCTTCCAAACCCTCTTTTCCCCAAGTCAGAACAGCCCTAGCTCTTCTACCTTTCAAGACATCCCTTTTTAAAGAATCTAATCCTTCAGGCAAATATATTCATCAGTAATGAATACTCTCATACTCATTATTTTACCTTTGAGTACTCACCTGGGAAAAAAGTTTTAAAGCATTTTCCTAGTGTTCCACTCCTGACTCTGACAAGTTTTTTGAAATCTGCCAATTAGTTTTAAGTCCATTTCACAGGGATTTAGAAATGTAGCCGCTATCTAGTTTGTCTCTGTAAGCCAAAGCTAAAACTTGAAAGGAAAACCAACGTATAGGGATAATCTTTCAATCACTTAGCAAATTACATTTTTGTTAAGTGTCCCTCATTTCCTCACACAGGCACATGGACACACATGTCTTACAGTGGGTTTCTCTGATTGCAGTCTTTGCCACTCTAAGCCAGAAACTGCACATATATGTGTGAGTGCTTGGTGGTTGGGTGACCTCACACAGATTTCACTTTTCTCATCTTATAATTAAAATGCAGATACTATTGAGTAGCTAGAGTTCTGAGTAAATTTTCTTCCAAGTATGAGCCAGATGTCTAATCTTGTGTTGTGAGTGAGTAGTATTGGGTGGCTTAAGTCTTTGCCTGTATTTCTTCTGCAGATGTCACACCTTGTCACCAGCCCCCCCTCCATGGTGAGAACACCCTGCAGACATCTGTTCCCTTTGAATAAATCCCACTCTCCAAAGGGTTTTTATCCATTCTACAGGAAAAAAAAAAAAAAACATGCTTTGCACAAAAGTCCATGTCTGATTCAACGAGGGGCACAAAGAACACTCTACTCAGCATTAAATAAATAATCTAAAATGTAGAGGTAACAAGTTTTGCATTTTTCCCACTGGTTGCATCTTATCAAAGAAAAGATTCCAATTGCCTGATTATGCACAACTGATGATGTGCATTAGTTAATTTGCTGGAGTGAAAAGAAATAAAATAAAAAGGGAGAACTAATAAGTGTTTTGGTCGACAGACACAGAACCCTTTCCATACAACAAAGTAAAAAAGCCTGGAAAGAGATGTATTTGTCTATTTCTTTACCCTTTGCCTGGGGCAGTGCAGCCCCTGTCTTTGAACAAGGTCAGGTGCATTGTGCATGCCCAGGATTTGAAGAGCATTGAAAGATTCCTGGAGGGGGTGTATCTTCAGCCACAAATGACTGTGGGGGAGGAGAAAGGACCCCACACAGGCTGCCTTTATCCCAAAGTAAGGGGCCCTGCAGGCTATTAAGCAGGGGTGGGTTGCCACCTGCTCCCAGAAAGAATGTGCTTAGTTAGGCTTTCTGGTCACAGGTAGCTGACTTCCTGATGGGCAGGGCTGGAAGCCTTTTCAGAGGGGATGTTTGTCTCTTTGTATCAATGAGAAATGTACAGTAGACAATGTTTTCCAAGTTGAAAGGTCAGTTGGCATTGAGTCTCAAAGTATATAGCAAGGAAAAATAACCCCTGAAAATGCCAAGTGTGTACACATTTGCATGTTGTGTATACCTGTTCACTTTTGTATTTCAATATTACCTATGAATATGTAAATATTTTTATTAAGCATCATAGTGCACTTGAGTAATTAAGGAAATTTGAGATGTATAGAGTAAATTAATCTGGTAATTGGTATTTATATTGAGAGGCTTACTCTGTGTGGCTAGCAGAGAATATGTCATTTGGGGAATTCTTTAATGATAAGTCATGGTCCTGACCTGTAAGCAGTTAGCAGATTATTTGGAGAACAGGACATGCACACACATAGCATTTCTAACAAGGCAACAAGTACAAACTTGTATAACATATTACAAATATTAATAGAAGATATCAATGCTTAGGCTGTCAAGAAAGGAATCAATTGTAAATGTCTTCCAGAAGGATTTCTTCATTTATTATAGGATATGTGGATCTTATTCTGGAGACTTGGGTCTGGAAGAAATCTCATTTCAACTTTTTTATTTATATTTTTATTTTTTACTGTACTGGGGATTGAGCTCAGGGACATTCTATGTCTGTAGCTATACCCTGTATTTTATACTTTATTTTGAAACAAGGTCTCACTAAGTTGTGGAGAGTCTCACTAAGTAGCTGAGGCTGGCCACGATTTTGGATCCTCCAGTCTCAGCCTCCCAAGTACTGGGATTACAAGCATGCACCACCACGCCCTGTTTACTTTTTTTTTTAATTAGGGATTGAATCCAGGGGCATTCTACCTTTAAGCTACATCCCCAGATCTATTTTATTTTTTATTTTGAAACAGGGCCTCACCAAGCTGCTGAGGGTCTCACTAAGTTGCTGAAGTTGGCCTTGAATCTGAGATCTTCCTGTTTCAGTCTATCAAATACTGGGATTACAGGTGTGCACCACCACTCCAGCTTCTTTACCATTTTCAAATAAATTCATTAAGACTTTCATAATGAGTAAAAGGCAGTGAGTTTACCATGCTGCTCTGAACCATGGAAATGACAAGTGAAAGATTAAAGGAAGAAAAGTAGGAAGATCTCATCGGGCTGTGGCACAAGAGAAACATCTCTGTGGCCCAGAGACAAAAAGAAACATAAATCATGGGTTATCTGGACTCTAGATGTGGGTACTGATGACCAATAGCTTGTGCCCTGTATTACAAAGAATTCTAAATGGAGTGAGACCGGGATCAGAGTCAGGCTCCTGTTTGATGCCAGAGACAGACAGAGCTGTCTACTCTACTGGATCTATAGCTTCAGATGAAGCTATGAGCCTGTGGAGATGAAGGACAAAGACGAAGTATGACCCCCAGGAACTGAGCCAATTGCCTGCAGACACCATAATGGAACTGCCATTTCTCTCAGTGTCTCTTGGGAGCAATGTATCCCAAGTGCAATTATAAACCGAGCCTGGGTTAGATGTAGGAATGCTTAGCTAGGTAGAGACAACCATCAAATTCTTTTGGAGGGAAACTTTGGAGGGGATGCTCAAAATGAGCCTGCAACCCCAAAACACATTGTTAAGAAGTCCAATTTGTCAAAGGACAGCCAAGAAACAAAAGACATGGAAAAGTAATTCATTTCAAATGAAATTTATTTTAGAGAATAGTCTGAAAAGACACCAGAATTAATCTGTTGGGGTGATTCAAAGACATAAATAAATCCATTTATGCATTAGATAAAAAATTATGGAACAGAAATAGGCAGAAATGAAATGCAAATGAGACAAATTAAATCACATCCTCATTTCCCACAGTGCTAAAAGGGCTATGAACCAACCTTGGGTCACAGTCAGACTCCTTCACCTACCTAGGAAGGGACAATAAATCTGTGAAGCTTGTACAGCACTGTAAGATGAATAGAAGCTCCTGGTCATTAGTCTATCCTGGCCATTGCTAATATCCTATTTTCTAGGCCCTGTGTCCCTCAGTGCTGATGGTGCTGCTTGTTACCTGGGGCAGGGAGTACTCTGAGGCTGAGAGCCTGTCTGTCTAGGGCTGAGCTTTCCTATTTGCATCCTCTCAGAGGTCATGACACTGAACAGGATGCAGCTAAGGAGGACAATGGTCTTCCCATTTAGGATATTACCATCACTTTTGTAATAGGATATACAAGTTCTTAGGCCATGCCAGAAATTTTGATTCTCTTGATCTGGGACAAGGCTTAGAAATTAGTATTTCTAATAAGCTCCTTTTATGATTCTTATGCAGGGTTCTCAGTATTTGGGGAATACAAGTATTTCTTATAATCCACATATTTCAAGTGATGGAACCAGGCAGGACCAGAGAGAATAATTGGTGACCTTTAGCCCAGGTCACTTATTGTTGCTAGAATAAAGCCCAACCCTTTCCTCCACTTATTTCAGGCTTAATTACTTCTTCTTTTTCTGGTTTATTTGGTGGAAGATTTGAGATCTTTCTTCTAATATAAGGGTTTGGTGCTTTAGTGGAATCCCACAAATTCTGATATGTTATGTTTTTATTTTCGCTCAGCTCAAAATTTACTTTAATTTCCTTTTTGAATTCTACTTTGACCCATGGATAATGTATGTGTTATCTTCCAAATATTGGAGATTGTCCAAATTATCTTCCTCATTCTAAATGCCTCTTTAATTCCTTTGTAGTCAGAGAACACATTGTGTGAGATTTGAATCCTTTCTAATTTATTGAGAATTGTTTCACAGCCCAGATTATGACCTATATTAGAAAATGTTCTGTGTGCCCTTGGGAAGAATGTGTATTCTGCTGCAGGTAAGTGGATGGTTCTACAAAAGTCAACTGGTACAAGTGTGTTAGTAGTTGTGCTCAAGTTTTCTTGGTGATTTTCCACCCACTTGATCCATCAATTATTGAGAGTAGGATGATGAAATTTCCATCACTATTTATCTATTTCTCCTGGTAGTTCTATTAGTTTTGGCTCTGTTACTAGCTATACAAATGTTTAAGATTGATGTACCATCATACATTACTTAATGACAGGGATGTTCTGAGAAATGCATCATCAGGCAATGTTGTCATTATGCAAACATCATACAATGCGCTTTTGCAAAGTAGTGTGGCTTCACTATTCTTCACTAGCTGATATAATTTTATGGGACCATAGTCCTATATGAAGTCATTTGTGGGGGGGGGGGTACTAGGGATTGAACTCAGAGGTAACCTAATTTCAAGCTAACCCCCCAGTCTGATTTTATTTCTTATTTGGAAACAGGGTCTTGCTAGGTTTATGAGAATCTCACTACTTGCTGAGGCTGTCCTCGAACCTGTGATCCTCCTGTCACAGCCTCCCAAGTACCTGGATTCCAGGCATGCGCCACCACGCCCGGATGATGAAGTCTTTTATTGATCAAAACTTTGTTCTGTTATCACATATTGTACTTCTATTCGAATTTAAAGCCTCATACAATTATTATTGTTTAGTCAATTATTTATTAAAAATATATAAATAAAAAAATTATATCTTTACCTATGTAGTTACCATTCTCATTCTTATTATTCCTTTACGCAGATTCACATTTGCACCTAATATCACTTCTTTCCATTTAAAAGACTTCCTTTAATATGTTTTGTAGTGTGAGTCTACAGGTGATGAATTCTTTCCACTTTTGGAAAAAAGACCTTTTTATATAGCCATTGTCATGTACAGAATTTCTTTTTTATACTTTTATTGGTGTATTGTAATTATACAAAAGAAGAACTACAGATGGCCAACAAGTGTATTTTTTAAGTGTTCAACATCATTAGGAATCAGGGAAATGCAATTGAAAACTATACTGAAATCCCACCTAACTCCCTGTTATTACAGCAATCATCAAGAATACAAAAAATAAGCTGGGTATGGTAATGCATACCTTTAATCCCACTACTTGGGAAGCTGAGACAGGAGGATTGCAGTTTCATGGCCAGTCTCAGCAATGTAGTGAAGCTCTGCACAACTTAATGAGACCCCGTTTCAAACTAAGAGGGCTGAAGACATAGCTCAGAGGCAGAATGGCCCTGGGTTCAAACTCCAGTACCACACACACACACACACACACACACACACACACACACAAGGAATACAAAAAATTACAAATGCTGGTGAGGGTGTGGGGACATGGGAACTCTTATATACTGTTGGTGAAGTTGTAAGTTGTAAGTACAATCACCATTGAAATCAGAATGGAGGTTCCTCAAAACACCAGAAATGGAACCACCATATGACCCAGCCATACTACTTCTTGGTATATTCTCATGCAAAGAATTCTAAGTATACTTTCTTTTGGTACTTTAAACATTTCTCTTCTCAATATTCTCAGTTGCATTGTTTCCATGAGAAATCTGTATTATTCTTATCCTGGTTCCTCTGTATGTAATATGTTTACTCCCCTGGCTGTTTCTAAGATTTTACCTTTACCACTGGTTTTGAATATTTTAATTAGTATGTACCTTGGCACAGTTTTGCTTCTCTTTCTCATGGTTTGGGTTCTTTATGCGTCTTACATCTATGATTTTATAGTGTTCATTTAATCTGAACACATCTCAGTCATTATCCTTTCAAAAAAAATTTTTGGTCTCTTTTTCTGCCCCTTTGGGGACTATAATTATGTTTATTGGATTGCTTGAAGTTTTTTCACTGAGGAATTTACTGAAGCTCTGTTTATTATCATAATTCTTGTTTTCCTCCAATTTTCATTTTGGATAGTTGAATAGTTTCTCTTTCTATGTCTGCAAGCTCCCTTGCTTTCTTTGATAATGTCCAGTCAGACATTGATTCCAACTACTGCACTTTCCTCCTCAAACTTGGTAGTTTGTATCTTTAAGGGTTTGATTTACATCTTTTTTATTTTGCACTTCTCTACTAAAAATATTTAGTCCTCCCTCTGGCATCTTGAACACACAGAATATAGTTATAATAACCGATTGAATGTCCTTCATGACAAATTCTATAATTTGGGTCAGTTCTGTATCACTTTTGGTCGATTGATTTTTTTCTCTTCATGCTTCTTTGCATGCCTGGTAATTTAAGGTACCAGAAACTGATTTCTTACTTTGGTATATGCTATATGTTTTAGATTCAAATAGATATTCATCAGCTTTGTTCTTGGATGGAATTAAAGTTCTTGGAAATATTTTGATTTTGCCAGCTCTTACTTGAGCTAGACCTTTATTGGGTGAGACTAGAGAAGACTTTAGGAATAATTTTTTTTTCTACTATTGATGTAATTCCCTTCTGTACATGTAGTACTCCATGAATTATAAGGTCTGGCTGGTGGGATTAGACATTATTCCCAGACTTTTGTGATCTCTGCTAAATGTTCCCTCTAATACCTTCAGATGATTCTTTCCTCTGCCATGACTAAAGGTCATTTTCTATTGCTATAACAAAACACATAAAACCAGGTAATTTATAAAGAACAGATTACTTGGCTCATAGTTCTAGAGCCTAGGAAGTCCAAGAATATGGCACTGGTAGCTACTTAGCATCTGGTGAGTGTCTTCTTTGCTGCATCATGACAGGGCAGAAGGTATTTCATGATGAGACAGAGCAAGTGTGGTAGCCTGGGGCTCACTCCTTCTTTTTATAAAGCTATGAATACCATCATGGGGGACCCACTCTCATGACCTCATCTAACTCTAACTCTGAAAGGCTCCATCTCCAATACCATCAACATATGAATTTGGAGATTAAGTTGCTAACGTGTGACATTTGGGGGGACACGTTCAAAACATAGCATGTATACTCAGCTCAATACTTGAGGAAAGTTCTCTTCAGAGTGCTAGATTTTTTTCTGTTGTACAGATGTTTTATCTTAGCATTTTGACCCCCAGTACCATTTTCTCTAGTCTGGGAGATTGACAGTTTGCTGGGGTTACCCTTTACTGGAGCACACATGGAAACTGTTTTTAGGCAATAAACTGGAGCAGATGTAGGGTTCACCTCACTTATTTCCCCTCTCTTGGGTATCTCTAGCCTTCACTGCCCAATGTCCAATGTCTTAAAAATGCTTGCTTTATATAATAGTCCAAGTGCTTAGTTGTTTCAGGTGTGAGTTAATCTGCCCCTTGTTATTCCATCTTGACCTAAAGCAGAAAATTCTTTCAATTACATTTTTAAAGTAAAAAAATAATTTATATAAAGAAAAAATTACAAACATTTGTCTAATGTCTTGTGAATATAGCAGAAATCATGCAAGTGCTTTGTAAATGACCAAAGTTTAGGGAATTCCTGTCTACTACAAATCATTCCATATACGAGGAGAGTACCTGAGGCTTAGATGGGGCAAGATGCAATGATGCCCACACAATTCCTTAGTGAGAAGAGTAAAACAAATTCATTTTTCCTCTCATTGTAACCACTATTCTTGCCAACCAGTCATTGTTGTTGTTATTCTTGTTGTTTGTGGAACTGGGGATTAAACCCAGGGACATTCCACCTCTTAGCTATACTCTAAGCCCTTTTCATTTTTTAATTTGAAGCTGAGTCTTGCTAAGTGGCTGAGGATTTTACTAAATTGCTGAGGTTGGCCTTGAACCCACAATCCTCCTATCTTAGCCTCCCAAGTACTGGGATTATAGGCACATGCCACCATACCTGAGATCATTCACTATTTTAAACTACCCTAAACCTGCCAATTAAAGAGGAGAGATTTCATACTCTTATAAAATATGCCTGGTCAAATAATAATGGCCTTTGCACTTAAAAGCCATAAATAACCAGCGATTGATTCAATGTATTTGTACCATAATAAAAACATTTTTAACCTCCTCATGGGTACTTTATGGACAAAACATTCCCACTAAAATTTAATAATTTGCAGTTCATCTAGAAAGGAAAGGGTGCTTCTTGTTAAGTGATGGAATCTTACATTGGTTAAAGTCACCTCACCCTATTCTGCTATTTTTAGGAAGAGCAGGACTACTAGCTCTCTATCTGGATTAAGTTCTGTAATCTATTCTCTTCCATCAGTATGATCACTTGGAGTCTTCAGGATTTCCAAGGGCCTGAGAAATGTTTGAGATGTGCAAAAAAGAAACTGATTGATTCCAAAGAAAAATCACAAAATTAGAACTGTTTTTATTTCTAAAAATGAAACACAGTAACCTGTGGCTACAACTCAACTCTTATGTTTTTGTATTTATTTGATTATTTAAATATGGGTTGTCAGTTCTCATCAGTTGGGAAGGTGTTTCTTCCTTTTTCACAAGCCTTTAAGGTATATAAAACAACTGGTACCACTGAAAGTCCCTCAAACCATCTCCCACACCCCACCATTCTCAGATAAGGGGATATTTGCTATGACTACCAAGTCTATATTTGACTCCCCGTTTCATAGAATCATTCTTTTCTGAGGTTTTGTCACGTCTAGATTACATAATAGTCTATAGCTACATCTTCCCTTTTCACAGATGCAAGAAAATTAACCATATTCCAGGGTCAGGCCCAGTAACATAATGAAAAATACATGTTTGGTCTCTGCTCTGGTTCCTGACATAGAGCTCCTGTGCCCGCGTAATTCCTAAGTGAGAGGAATACTGGAAGCATCTTTTGTGCTAATATTTGGTCTTTGGTTACTGATACAGAGCTCCTAAATCCTTGGAATTTTCTAGGGGACAGAACATCTTTTGTTCCATCATGGTAATTTTGGATGAGCTTCTAGATAGCTTCAGGATGAGAGCTAGTCACCAGTTAGAAGTGGGGAACTTTCAATCCCTGCCCCACTCCTCCAGGAAGAGAAAAAAGACTGGAGATTCAGTTAATATTGGTCATGCCTATGGGATAAAGCCTCCATAAAAACTCTTGACATCTGGGATTCAAAGAGCTTTCAGTTGGCGTGTACATCCATGTGTTAGGAAGTTGACATATTCCAGCTACATGGGGACAGAAGCTCCTATGCTCAAGACCCTTGTGGACTTCACCCTATGTACTTTTCATCTGCTGTTCATTTATGTCCCTTGTTATATGCTTTATAATACACCAAGGAACATAAGTAAATAATTCCCTGAATTATGTGAGTCATTATAACAAATTACTAAAATTGAAGAGGAGGTTAGGGAGACACTCAAGTGTAGTCAAGTTGGAAAGAAGCATAGGTAACCTAGGGACCCACTGTTTGCAAGTGACATCTGAAGTGAGGGTAATCTTGTGGGACTAAGTCCTTTAACCTTTAACTTGTGGAGTCTGCACAAACTCCAGGTAGTGTCATCACTGAATTTCAGAACATAAATATTGACTAGAGAGTTGGTGCATTGATTGGTATGAGACCTGTCCCCCCCCCCCCCCGACACACAACATATACACACATTTGGTGTCAGACGTGTTGTGAGAGTGGAGAAAAATCATCTGTCTTTCCTGTTTAGGCCCCTCCCTCTACCATTCACACAAGAATAAGTCTTGTCCTTTTATCCTTCCAGACAATGCAACCTGTTCCCTCAAGGACCTACTGCAGTGTTTCTCATGATGTGATCCAATGAACGCTGATAGTTCATTAGTTCCTCAAGTAATCTGAAAGTGTTTTGACAGTTTCCAATGAATGAAAGCATACAAGCATTTTCATTTTCTTCCAGTTCACAAATTGGCAATGTAAGCTTTACTTTGACTTCTACAGAAATCCCATTAGATCATTTATAATAAACCCAAGCTTACCAATAAGCCTCTGCTGGAATAGATGCCTAAGAGGATGAGATGAGACAGTCTAAGAAAAGACAAGTATAAGCAATAATTCCTTGATGGCTTTGTAGATGACATTAGTTACTTACTAATGTGAACTCTATAGAAGGGCTAGGTACCTTGTTCAATGCCACTCATATTGCTCTCTTTGTTTTCTTCAGTAAGCAGAGTGCAAAAACAGCTGAGATAGGATCCTTCTTACTTGTGAGGAAATGCTAAGACACCTCAGGGCTTTGAGCATGAGAAATGAAGAGTCCAGCTTCATGCCACATAAAGTAGGAATATGGTTGATAGTAAATGAAATCATGTCATAAATTAGCTCTCCTTAAAATCGTTTTGTCATTAGTCTTTATGAACATTGTTAGACACTTTAGAAAAAGCTAGGAAACATTTTAAAGAGAGAAGAATGAGTTGAATTAGTGAGAATAGAAACTGCCTGGTGAAAACTTAAATGAGCACCCCTCTCTCCATGTGTAATACTTTCCAGTAACCCTGAAATTTAACCCAACACATTATAGCAGCACAGTAGGAGCATATTCCTTTTCTCCTCAGACACTAGAATAACTAATAAGATCTGATATCAAGAATCATAAACTATCCCCAGAGCAATGCGATATAACCAAAAACAAGGGTTTTTCAATGCTATCTGAGAGCTGCCTCTTCAGTCGGTACCTAACAAAGTTGTGCCGCAATCAACTCTGTAAGTGCTTCTGCCTTTCTAATCTATACCATGCAATTAACACCTCATTCCACCCCACTCTCTTCTGTGTCCTTGACTCTTTAGCACTTTGTTTTGTCACTATAAAATATAGTTAATTATCACATTGTCTTCCCACTAATTGCTATTTGAGATTGTATTGTTTCCCCCAACAAAGTATTAAGCTTCTTGTTAACAAATAGTATTGAAACTCTTTGGCATCCCATAATAACAAAAACAGGCCTAAGCACCTAATGGCTGCACGATTATATCATCAATAATTAATAGACTCTTATACCTCACCTCAAAAATGAAATAGAACTGGATTCTGTCTTGGTTTTTCCCAAAAAAATGTTGCTTCAGAGGTTCTAAAAAATATTAGAATCTTATTTTTTAAGTCCCTTTTAGGACTTTGCTATGGTTAGGATATTGTTTGAATGTGTGCCCCAAGGGTTTATGCGTTGAAATTTAATCCCTGTTTGAGGTATTGAGAGGTTGGAAAGTTAATCCAATGGCAATGGTATGGCTTTTGAAAGATGGTTAGAATTAGACATATGCATCAGGCGGGGCCTTATATGATGGAATATCGGTCACTTTATAAGAAGAGGGAGAGAGATCAGAAGAGGCACATTGGTGTGCTTCCTGTCCCTTGCTATGGTGTGGGCCTAGTTTGAGTGTCCCCCAAGAGTCCATTACGATTAGAGGCTTGGTTCTCAGAGCAGGAAGTGCTGTGGTGCATTTAGAGGAGGGTCTAGGGCCAGATCCTTAAGTCACTGGGGGCATTCTCGAAGAAGATAGTTCTACTGTGACCCCTTGAGTTCTCAAGAGAGGATTGTTATAAAAGGAGCAAGGCTAGCCCCTCCCACTCCATCAATGTCCTGGCTCCCATGTGAGGAAGCTCCTCATGTGCTCTACTGTCTGCCATCCATTGAGGCCCCCACCAGAGCCAGTGCCTACATCTGTTTGAACTTTCAGCCTCCAAAACTATGAGCTAAATACCTCTTCTCTGATAAAGTTGCCAATCTCAGATATTTCATTGTAGTAATATAAAACTGATTAAACACCATGTGATGCCCAACACTGACTTTGCTAGCAGGAAGACCATCACCAGATGCTGTCCTGTGAACCTCCAGAACTGTGAACAAACTAAACTGCTTTTCCTTATAAAGTCACCCAGCCTCAGGTCTTGTATTATAATTATACAACATGGGATAATACCGAGTCTGATTAAAAAGTGTGATACTCCACAGAGATGGTGACATCATAGGAGGGTGAAGCTGAATGGACTTTCTCTTACGAATGGAATGGTTTTCATTCAAATTTGAGTCTTGAATTGAATGGATTCTATTAAGTATAGAACTATTCCTCATGCCTGTTTTGAAGAATTAGATGTACAAAACATAAAAAGGGCTGGGGTGTAGCTCAGATGTAGAATGCCTCTGGGTCCAATCCCCAGCACCAAAAAAAAAAAAAAAAAAAAAAGAAGAGGAAGGCTGGCGATCTGGAGATACAAAGAACAAGACCCAGGTCAAAGGTCTTCCCAAGGGAGGCTTCATGGCTGCCTGATGAAACTCTTAGTGTCTGTCACAGCCATCAATGTCAGGATAGCTCAAAGCCCAGGAGCAGGTCACTGGTTCTATCTGCCCTGAGATTAGAGACAAGATCACTGAGTTGCAGGCTGATGACCCCAGTGGCTGACTGAAGCTGTCAGGTTTACTTTTCATCATTCTATCTCTTTTTGTGAATGATCAGAGTTTCTTCCTCCCCTTCCTGTCTGGTTTGCATCACTGACAAATTCCACTTTTCTTCTCCTAAGACATTCTTCCCAGCCTCACCTATTTGGAAAAGCACATTCCATTTCAAGATGAGCTGTAATACAGCCTTCATCATAAAACAAGAGTAAGTGGTTAAGATAAAGCATCCAATAAAGCACCTGGAAGTAGAGAAAGGCAGAAAGCACTTGTACCTTCTTACGAAGCAATGCTTCCCATCCATCACCTAAAAAGGAAAATCTGGGACTTGGCTTAAAGTTTTGATTAAAATGGAATAGTGTCAGGAAGTCAGATTTGGACCAACAACAATGAGATGTTTTTCTTACAGTTGCTTTCCTCTGGATGGCCTTGCAGTAGGCTTCAAAATTCTCTCTCTGGCCAAATTCAGCGAAGTTACTTTTTTCCCCTCTTTCTGATTGAAACAGGAGCTTTGGGAAGGGCAGCGAAGTAAGCCGAAATGAAATTGCCAAAGTTATGGTTCTCAAGTAAATGAGATTTTCTCTAATGCTTACCAACTGTCACCAGGTCAGATGTATTTTTCTGCTTGAAGTCCCTTGATGCATTAATTTCTCTGCTGTCTTATGGTATCCCTCAGAAAGTAACCTCAACAGCCATAAAAACATAAAAGAAAATGCATAGCATAACAGGTACACAAAAGGACAGTAAGAAATAAAAATCGGGGAGAGCGACAGAAGAAAGGTCTCTAGACAGCATACTGTTTGTTTGGTTTTCAGCTCAGAGGGCAATTCACATGTTAGTCCACCAAGGCCTACCAGAAAATGGCATGATGTGATAGGTCTGAGTTGGCTGAACTAGATAGCATAGAGGAAAAGGTGTGTATTTTCTTTTCTTGGTTCATCTAGTACAGCAATTTTAAAAACATTTTTAAAGCAGTCAAACCACAACATGTAAAGTGGATCCCTAACTCACCCAGTGCACTGGGTGAGTTAGGGATCATGGCAGTAGGGGTCTTCCTGCAGCAGCAGCCTATGAGAACCTACAAGAAATTATAAGCATGGAGGTTCCAACGTTGCCACTCTAGAGGATTTTCAGTGACCCAGCATGTGTTAATACCAGAACTTCGTTTCTCAGAATACAAATAGCTATGATCTAAGTTAGAGAACAAGAAGACATCTCTGCCTCTGTCTAATGTATTCATGTACAGTTCCTCATTCATTCACTCTATTTTTTTTTCTTGTGGTGTTGGGGATTGAACCCAGGGGCATTCTACCTCTGAGCTACACCCTCAGCCCTATTTTTGATTCTTTATTTTGAAACAGGGTCTCATTAAGTTGTGGAGGGCCTCACTAAGTAGCTGAGGCTAGCTGCAAACCCGGATCCTCTGGTCTCAGTCTCCCAAATACTGGGATTACAAGTGTGTGCCACCATGCCTGGCTTCCTACTTTCTTAAGGTGAAAAATTAGTATCACAGAAACTACAAGTCTTATCATTTACCATCTAACTGCTCTCATCTTCTTTTCAAAAAACATCTCAACATACTCTGGAGGCCGAGGCAGGAGGATTATGAGTTCAAGGCTAGTCTGGGCAATTTAGCAAGATCCTGTCTCAAAATAAAAATTAAAAAGGACTGGGAATGTAGCACTGGTAGAGTGCCCCCAGGTTCAATCCCCAGTACCAGAAACACACACATATATAGCATTTTCTAGGTGCTATCACTGCTTAAAGAACCTTATTTATATTAAGTCATTCAATCATGTAAATGACACTCTAAGAAAGGTATGCCTGTCATTTCTAATTTATAGATGAGAAGAAGTGTGCAGAGAGGTTAAGTAATTTGCCCCCAAATTGTGTATCTAGCAAGTAACAGAACTAAGCTTCGAATGTGGACAGTCTGGTTCCTGAATTTGTACTTTTAACATATTTGCTTTCTGTGAGTTGTCTTTGTGATTCATCCATATACTTCCATTCATCCTATCTATGCTGTAACAGATAAGTCTCTGCTTATAGACCTCTTAAGTCCTCCTCTTTCCAGAACTTCATAAAGGATTATGGACAAGGAGTCCATGGGAAAGGCTACTGACAGCATCACTTCTTTCCAGTTTATTCACTGGATGCCTATTATTTCTTAAATATTTTATGTTATCAGTATCAGTAACATGGAATAGATATATTAAAACTATATATTTTGCTAATCAGTGAAAAAAACTGAGGACTTTAGTAATTAGCTAATTTGCTCATAGACCGATAACTAATAAGGATCTGTGCTGGATTCTGACCCACATCCATCTCACTACCAAGCTCACCTCCTCCACACTCACCCTATTTTGTCTATCTGCTGAGATCGTGAAGTGGTCAAAGTTATTCATCAAAGCCTGTAATTGGTGTTATTAAGGCTGTGAAACCCTTTCCCTAACTTTCTTCTCTTATATCATTTATATCCCCACATAATTCTTACACTGTATCCATCTGTATTTTGCAAATCATAGCCTTTTCTTTTTTGACCATCAGTCTTCCCGAGCCTGAAATGTGAAGAAGGGCAGACACTGCTTCCTCTTTCGTGTCATGACAATGACCCATGGTGAGGGTCTTGCTACTCCAAGTCCTGTGGTTTCCATAGCCTCATGCTGAACCCTGAACTCTGGCCTGCTCAGAAGCATCCAAATGTTTGAATATTTATAATCTCACTCATAAAAATGCATTGCAGAGCTTTGGTGACTTGATGGAAACTAATAGGAACTGACAAAGCCAGGTTAGACCAGCAAAATTGAGCTGGTTTGGAAGATGGGCAAGAATGACAAATTTGCCTCTGTTTAAGTTGGTTTTCACTTCTGTTTCCTACCAAGCCAGTAAACAAGTGGTGCAAATAATACATGAGACTAAGAAGCAAAGTGAGTGGTTGTCATTTTCTAGTTCCCTCTGTGAAAGTCAGTGGTTGCCTGAAGGGAGGATTCCTCATTATTGGCGGCTTTGACACACATTGTAGACTCGTACAGAAATGCCTTGGGATGGGCTAGGTACACATGCAAGAGCCATCCTATTACCATATAAGGAATTGCTTGCAGCACCAGACACACTTGTAAGTATATCACTTACTGCACCACTGGGTCTACAGTGGACCTGGATATGGCCTACTATACTGATAAATAAAGTCACTAATGTTACATGTGCAGGATTAAAAAGTGTTATCCCTGCCAGATAGCATTGTGTATCTTATCTGGACTACATGTGACACTGTTCCAGTCAAATGTGGGGTTAAACAATATGACTTTATAAGTATTTTTTTTAAACTGGGGATTGAACCCAGGGGTATTCTACCTCTGAGTCACATCCCCCGCCCTATTTTTTATTTTGAAACAGAGTCTTACTATGTTGCTGGAGGCCTTGCTAAGTTGCTGAAGCTGGCCTTGAACCTACGATCTTCCTGTCTCAGCCTCCCAAGTATTGGGATCACAGACATGTGTCACTCTGCCCAGCTGTTTTCTACTTTTTAAGGAGAAAACTTCCTATTGTATGTAGATATTCAGCGAACTTCTTAGTACAGAATGTCCCCTGAAAAACTCATAAATTTGTGTTCAGAGTTGATGTAATTGAGTCATGAGGTCTGTAATCTTAGCATTAAGTAATCCATTATAATGGATTTATCTGGGTGGTGGCCTGGACTAGTAAATTGTGGCAGGAGAAGGTGGGTCCCAGGGGATGCAACCTTGGGAATTTTATATGGTTCCTCCTCCTCTCGTTCTCCTTCTCTCTCTCTTGCTTCCAGCCTCCATGATGTGAGAGCAAAGTCTTTCACTCTCCTTTTCATCACTTCCCACTACCAAGCACTAAGATCTGCAATCCCCAGCTTCACAGGGACTGAATCCCCATATCTCCAAGGAAAATGATAAGGAAATAAATCTTCCATCTTCTACATTACATGGTCAGTCTTTTAGATCATAGCAGTGAGAATGCTAAGATAAACAGGGTCTTGCTAAGTGTCTGAAGGCTTGGATAAGTTGCTGAGACTGGTCTTGAACCTGTGATCTTCCTGCCTCAGCCTCCCAAGTATCAGGATTACAGGCATGTGCCACCAGGCCTGACTGTGTTTTCTTTTTTCTAAGCAGAAAATTTTCTGTTGTAGATATTAAGTGAATTTCTTAATTATCCTAGGATATTAAAGATATTGAAAACAGACACCCACTAATTTCCCTTGGTTTTTGTGAAACATTGCAGATCTATATCAAATAACTTGAATGCTTGGTACAATGTGGCTACTGACATTACCAACCCAGAAGATGGACTAGGTATCCTCAAAAAGAAACAAGCTGTAAAAAATGGAACTGGATCCCCTGGAGAAAGATCAGCTTGAAGGAAGAAAGCTGTCAAGAAGCTGGGGCTGATACTAGTTCTGAGTGAAAATTAAGGCCCTCATGTACCTACCCAGATACAACTATCATGACTCCAGAATGCCTGGGAACCCTACAAAGAAGAGGGATGAGGAATAGAGACCTTTGCTTCTAGAACCCAACAACTCAGATAGGAAGCCCTTCTGAAGATCTGAGCAGCAAAGCAGGAAATACTTCTCTTAAGAGGGGTAGGGGAAAAGGCATAGTGATGATTGGTGGGTTAGAAGAAGTTGGAAGCTATGTGATCATGAACCTGTAGACCGGTGGAGGTCAGTGGTCTCCAGGTGGTCTAAGAACGGCCAGCAATGTAGTCAGCAGGCTAAAACTTGATCAGTTTCCTGCAGTGATGCAGATAATGTCAGTCCAGAAAGAAATGGGCAACAACATGGGAAGCAGCTAGGGCAATGTCCAGTGGGTGGACAGGAGACAGGAGAAAGATCAAAATAGCAGAGGGAGAAGCAGAGGTACTGTGAAACTGCATCATCTGTGAGGCAGCATCCCAATCTGGGACTTCCAGAGGGGAGCGATTGTGTTTTGGACCCTTAGAACATAGAGAGGGAGGAAGGTAGAACTGGGGATATTCAGAGTATGACTGTGTGCACACCTGGAGACTCTACTGATAGAGGAGAGAGGATCACCGGAGGCAGGCAGGGGCCTTGGAGTATTGAGATTCAAGATGTTACTATAAATGTGACAGCCATCACTTCATGAAGGCTAGGACTTGCAAATTACACATTGTTATAGTTTGGGTATAAAATGTCTCCCAGAGAAGCTCATGTGTTAACCTATGCAGCCAGGTTGGAGCTGGGGCACGCCCAGAAGAGGTGAATCACTGAGGGTGTGGCCTTGGGGACTGGTGTCCAAGGTCCCCTCTGTCCCTGGCCCCCCCTCTCTCTGCTCTCTTCTTCCTGGCCACCATGTGGTAAGAGGAACCTTTTTTTCCTCCTCCATCATGCCCTAGAGTGCTGCTCTCTCAGTCTCTGCTTTGGGGTTGGCTGATTATGAACCGACCTCTGAAATTATGAGCCCCAAATCACTCTCTCTTCCTCTGAGTTGTGCTTGTCAGGTATTTTGGTCACAGTGATACAATAACACATATAACATTTGAATTGTCATCTGAATGAATGTGGAATCTTCACTTGGAAAGGAGTGCTGACAGAGTGATGCATTAATAGATACATCTTTGGAGGCCTCTTTTATTCATATGCTTCCATCTTTCCTAACTCAGCAACCATTTAATGAACATGTATTGTAAGCCAGACAACAGGCCAGACATTGAGAACTCAAAACAAAATAAAAATAAAATAACACAACAATTGATATAATATGATGTCCTTGACCTCAATAATCTCACAGCTTAGTGGGGAACTGAAGTATTAAATAATGAATATTATATTTAGCAATATATGTGCAGGAGAGATATGGCCATGTGTAGGTAGATAGGAAGGAGTGCTCGAGGGATATTGAAGAAGGCAGCCTGGTGGATGAGCTGCATGGGTCTTACTAGATAGCAGTGAGTTTGCTTAAGGCATTTGGGTCCACAGGGGGAAATGGAGAATACGCATCTCCATCTCCAGGCTCCTACTCCCTGCTCTGATTTCTCTGGACATCCTCTCTTGTTCTCTGCATTTTAGCTCTGTTTCTCTATGCAAGACTATGTCTCCCTCCTAGGTTCCAGCAGAAGGGAAGAAGTATCAGAAAGGGGCAAATTCAGTACCTTCTTGCTCTTTCTGGTCCCAGGGCAGTTACCTCTTCTTACTGGCTGTGTAATTCCTGCCCACACCTCTGTAAGGAGTCCCTTCACTTAACTGTCTTCCATCACCTTTCTGGGTACACCATCTGTTCCCATTGGGACCCTGCATGATACAGCATCCTAAAGCATAATAGTGCATGCAAAGAAGATGTGAAATGGCACAGTTCATTTAGGGAACTGCTGGAGGCAGAGCTCAAGAAGCAGAGCCCCAGCTGGGGAGGGTGTCAGGGGCCAAGTCACAGGGAGCCTCGTGTGCTTTGTGTAAGAGACTTTATCCCAAAGACTCTGCTAATGCCATTGGGGTTTGTGTATTGGGGTTTTCTGGCGATTTCCTCAGAATTCTTAGACTCTCATAGTTTTATGGCCTTGGATTAAAGGCACTCCCCTGCCTCTGAATTGCAAAACACAGCTTTTAAGTAGCCTAGTTGAAAGGTAATAGAATTTCCTGTAGCTTCACTCCATGAATTAGTCTAGGGGGCAAAAACACAAGACTTGGCTGAAATTTCCCCTCAGTGTGTTATACCTTAAACAAATCATCAATTGATAAATAATCCAGAATTGACTTTCCCCCCAGAATTAAATACTATTGACCACTGGATTCACTTGGGAACATGAGCCAGAGAGTAACCATTCTCAGTATATTCCATATGCCTTCTCAAACTCAGGCTTTTGTGCTAGTGGTGTATAGGAGGAGAACCAAGTAGAAGAGAGTTTTTATTATTGATAACACTGCATTTATTATAATATGTTGTTGTTGTCAGACTGATTACTCTAAAACAGAGATACTTAAACTCTTCAGCCAGCACTGGATGAGATGGATCTTATGGGACGACTAAACCACACCCACACCCACTCCCCCTCCCTTTTTCCTGTGTCAACCTCTATTATTGAGAACAGAAAAAAATCAATATTCATTTCACCAACCTCCCTTCAAGAATGGGTATGTGATGAAATACTGGCCAATCAAACATAAGTGCAAGGCTGGTGGTGGTTTCTGGGAAAGTTTTTGAGTTTATGATAAAAAGGGATAATCATAGCCAGGCATGATTGCACATGCTTGCAATCCCAGTACTTGGGAGGCTGAGACAGGAGGATTGCAGATTAGATTCAGGGACAACCTCAGCAACTATTGAGACTTTCACCAACCTAGTGAGACCTTGTTTCCAAGTAAAAATAAAATAGGGCTGGGGATGTAGCTTGGAAATAGAATGTCCCTGGTTCAATCCCCAGTCTCTCTCTCTCTCTCTCTCTCTCTCTCTCTCTCTCTCTCTCTCTCTCTCTGTCACACACACACACACACACACACACACACACGCACACGCACACACACACACACACACGCACACACACACACACATACAATAATAACAGTTAGAATCATCCCCTCTTTTCATCTTGATTTGAACATGGAAGGGCTATCTGGTGCAGCAACAGCCATCCTGTAAGCAGGAGGCAATAGCTCAGGACAAAAGAATGCAAAGACATTGGGTTCAAGATGGCAATGTTCAGCAGTTAAAGAACACTGGCAATAGTTTCACCTCTGGGTTTCTTATGTTATATGCTATTTAGGCTACTGTTCATTAAGTAACCTTCTCTTATAGTTAAACACATTCTTAACTAATACACCCAGATAACAACAACAAAAACTCACAGCTATTCTGTACTTCTCATTTCTCAATTAGAGTGAGTGGTTTTTTTTAAAGATAACAGCATGTCTCATATAATGAACCAGTAGTTTTCTCCAGAATGACCTTGACATGTCTCTGCACAGAAATTAATATACAACTGACACACACTTGGCAGGAACAGAAAGTTCACTTCCATTTTTGTCAAGCTTATATTCCAAGGTCACTATTACAATAATTTTCTTAAAAGACCTTTCCCCTTTTTAACGTCCACTCTTTCTGTCATACTCAATTGGCAAGACCCCAACAAATGGATAAAACCAACCACCCTTTTCCCTTTGTGAGCACCCGGACTGAAGTCATAGTTTTCAATCTCAAATAAGTCCTCAGCTCTGCCCCCAAATCTAACTAGATTTCTATAGGGTTTACTTTTCCATTTTCTGAGGTGACTTTTATGCTCTTTTTATTTTTTATTCTCAAATTTCCTATTCAAACTCCTTTTCTCTCACTCTCATAGTTTACAAAGAAACTAGGAACTAGGAACTCTGAGTTATCTACCCATCTTCTGCAGCTGCCTGTCTTCTTTGGCTTCCCTTCTCTTACATTTCTTCAACTAAAGGCACATCAATTTACTCTACGTTTGCTACTCAGAGTGATCTGTGGATCATCATCATCAGCAGCAGCATCTGCTAGAAATACAAACTCTCAGGCCAGATTCTCCCATATAACAATCTTCTCAGGGGTTTATATGCAAATGTACATGGACACTTAAAAAGCACTACTCTTGACTCCATCTTTGTTTAAGAACTTCCTGCCTTTGGCTTTCCTCATTCTCCTGAGTCATCATCTGTTTTTTATCTACTGATAGAATAGTTAATTCCTATCAGTAAGTAGACACTGTCTTGTACATCCTATATGAGAAAACAGAAACACTCCAAGGTCCATATTTTTTTTCCCAATGACTACTCTTTTCCTTTCTTCACTTTGTCAAGTCCTTGACTTAATCCTCCATATATATACTGTCCCCACTTTCTCCTTTCTTATCCACTCACAGCCCAATCTGATATCTGGCCTCTCTCTTCCTACAAAATAACTCCTGTCAACATCACCTATAACCTCCATGAAGCTGATAGGGCTCAGAAAAGGCCACCCTAGAATATGGCATTTTGGAATACTGGGTATTTTATGCTGAAGAATACTGGGAACATCACAGAAACAGGAAGGTCATTCTCTAA
The DNA here is from genome assembly GCA_004027655.1 of Graphiurus murinus. Taxonomy (NCBI): domain Eukaryota; kingdom Metazoa; phylum Chordata; class Mammalia; order Rodentia; family Gliridae; genus Graphiurus; species Graphiurus murinus. Next base: position 36,310 of record PVLC010004233.1, read on the forward strand.
CCTTCTCCCTCTCTTCTTCCCTGAAGTAAGTCATAAGACCTTCATTAACATACTTAACTTTGAAGACTCTGGTACTGAAAAGAGTCTGAACAAATAGGCCTTGCTAAATTCCCTCCAGTTGTCAAACATCCTTCTGCATGACAGTCTACTTTTCATCAAATCCAGCACAAAAACAGTTTTCCTTTGAGTCTTCATTTTTGAAACCTCCTGTGTCATATAAAACTTACATTAGATACATTTATATGCTTTCCTCTTATTAATTCCTCTTTTGTTTTAGGGGTCTCAGTCATGATCTTATTGATAGGTGAGGAAAAGATATGATTTCTCCCCTTATATCTCAGTCACCATTCTCACTGGTATAATGCAAAACAACTGACCACACCACTCAGATGAAAGAAGATTTATTTTCTCACAGTTTCTGGAGATTTCAGGGTTCAGTCATGTGAGGCCAGGGTCTGTGGAGCTTAAGGCATGGCAGCAGGGAGCAGAGAGAGATAGATCATGGGCTCTGCTCTCACATCATGGAGGCCAGAAGCAAGAAAGCATGAACAAGCAAGGGGATTCACAGACAAAAACACAGTCCCTAAGACCACACTCCCAAGAACCCACCTTCTCCAGCTACACCCCACTGGCTTAAGTTACCACCCCCTAAATTCATTATAATGACTTTGTCTACTGATTAGGTTAAAAGCCTCATGGCTTAATTATATCAACCCTGAACATTAATACATGAGCTCCTCAGGAGACATTCTACATTTATCCATTACACCTTAGCAAAACCCAAGACTCACCTCTCTGATTTTCTTCTGGGTCTCTCACAGCTGCCTCTTCCTGCAGGTATTCTTTCCCTGGTCTTTATGAATCTGAATGTTCCAAGTTTTCCTCTTTGCTCTCTTTTGGGCTGTCCATAGTCTTTTGCCAGTGTCTCTCCCTTTACCTCCTCATTAATTATTGTATTTTCCAAGGCTCGGTCCTACGTCTATTCCCTGTCATGTCCCTAGGCAGTCTCGTCCAACTGCATGGCTTTAATTACCACCAATATACTGATGTTTCCCAAATGTGTATCCGCTTCAAATTCCTTCTTGGTAAATTCACTTGCTTATGTAATCTCTCTATGTTGAAATCATGTTAGCTTCTTAGAGTTGTCATGTTGAAAACTTAGCTCCAGATTACCATCTCTTTTTTTTTTTTTTCAAAAACATGTTCTTACTGTCTTTTCAATCTTAGTACATGGTATTACTGCCCACATCCATGTGGTGACAAAAGCCAGAGACTTAGGAGTCACTCTTGATCCCTCCTTCCCTCACTCCCTACAACATTTTGATCAGATTTATCTCAAATCACTCTACATTTCACCATCCCACCCAAATCACCACCATCTTCTACCTGAACCACTACAAAAGCCTCCTTAGTGGTCTCCTTTCTTTCTGATTTTGACTCCTGCAACCTATTCTCCATATAGAAACCAGAGTGGTCTCTTAAAAACATTACTCTGATGAAGTGTCTAAACTGTGTTAAAATCCTTGATGGCTTTTTGTTGCATTTAGAATAAAATTCACTCATCTACAAGTGTATGATTTGACATCTGCCTATCTCCATGCTACCCCTGCCCCATACCTGGCTTCCCTTCACCTTCTTGAAAATACTGAGTTTTTTCCACATCTGACAACATGCTTTATTCTCTTCCTGGTTCCTTGTAGTTCTCCAGGAACCAAGTTAAATGTGTCCTCCTTAAAGATCCTTTCCTTGACCACCGTGTTTAAGTACCCTCCACCAGCATTCCCTTATTCTCCACCACAGCACCCTGTTTGTGTATTTCATAGCACTTCACATATATATTCACATATATATTGATTTATTTGACATTTGCCTATGTGCTCTATCATAAGCTTCATGAGTGCAGAGATGGTACCCCTTTTATTCCCAATGTAAACTATAAACCCAGTACATCACACAGTAGAGTCAGTGAATTATAAACAAGCTCTCTCATAAAGCTAGCTCCACCATTGTATTTTCATACCAATAATTATTTAAAAGTAATGGAAAAGCCAGGCCTAATGGCATATACCGGTAATCCCAGTACTTAGGAAGATCACTGATCCAAGGACAGCCTCATCAACATAGTGAGATGCTTAGCAACCTAGCAAGACATAGTTTCAAAAACAAAAAATAAAGAGGGCTGGAGGTGTAGTTCAGAGATAGAATGTCCCTGGGTTCAATCCCCAGTAGCACAAAACAAACAAACAAATAAATGTATGTAATGGAATAGAGTGCCTTAGCAAAGATTTTTGAAACTGAGGTGGATAGAGGTTGGAGAAATTCCTTAAAAATTTCAAGAACTAATCTGCTTCTCAAGTGGAAGATTGCTTTAATCTTTGAAGAAGGTAGCTTTCTTGATTTGATAAAAACTATTAGAACGGCCCTTTACTCTCAAATAAATAAAGCAAGTTTCTACCAAGTTTTCTTTGGTCAAACTTTGAAGTCCTCATTGAGCTAAATACAGTTTCCTAACTCTTCCCCTTTTAGAGTTAGGAAACAAGTGTTTCCAGGAAGACTGTGTATTACACTCTGTCTACAATTATCTCTTATTGTTCAGAAGGCAGGGTACATTCTTTTCTAAGAAAACGTTTACTGAAGCAATAAGAATGATAAGAATGCAGAAAGCCAGGCAAGGTTCAGTGGCTCATGCCTGTTATGCCAGTACTTGGGAAGTTGAAATAGGAGGATCACAGGTTTGAGGCCAGCCTCAGCAACTCAGTGAAACCCTATTTCAAAATAAAAAAGGGCTTGGAGTGTAGCTCAGAGGTAGTATGCCTCCTAGGTTCAGTATCTAGTACAAAAAACAACAAAAACAAAAAAGAATGCAGGAAGCCAATAGCAGAACTTATAAGTCAGGCACTGGGTTAAGAACTTGATATGTATTTTCTCAGTTCATCTTTTGGCATGTCTTTGAGGAGAGTACTATCTTTGTCTCTATTTTATGTTTGAAGAAAACAAGGCTCCAAGTGGTTATTTTTGCAAAGTGATAAAGCCACTTAGCAGCAGAGCCAGAATTTGAATTGAATTTTAGGCAATGTTAGGAGGTATGTGTCAACTAGGCAACCTGTAGATTTGAGTCATGTTCTTCTCTGGCTGGAAGACAGGCATTAACAGAAGAGGTTCCACGGGACTAGGCCAGCTCTATCCTATACACTCTATTATTGAAGGCCGAATACATCATTGACCAATATATGCTGAATCATTACCCCCTTGAGTCAGCAAGCAAGACCATATTCTTGTGGGTAAATTGGGCTTTCCATATGAACCTTACTGAAGAAATTAGAAATTACATCCCTTCCCTAGGCCCCTGAGGAATGGACATACCTGGAGAATTTGAGCTTTATCTATCCCTGTGGTCAGCCAGGGGGCCAAGCAAGGAGGGTCTGGGCTTCTGGACTATGAGTGCAGTGGTACCCACATGTAATCCGAGCTACTCAGGAGACTGAGGCAAGAGGATTTCAGGTTTGAGGCCAGCCTGGGCAACTTAATGAGACCCTGTCTCAAAATAAAATATAAAAAGAATTGAGAATGTAGCTCAGTGGTACAGTATCTGTAGGTTGGATCCCCAGTACTGCAAAAAAGAAAAGAAAAGAAATCACAGATTTTCGATGTGCCTTCTAATATTCCCTATACATTAAATATTTATGCAGGTGATCTACATTTTAAAATAGTCACAAGAGTTCTGGGCCAATAGCAACCACCTTCCCTGAATTAAATTACCAGGGGGATCTATTTATGATCAAACCAATATGAGCCTTATATGTAATTCATATGGCAGTCAAAGATAGAAGAAACAAACAAACAAACAAACAAACAAAAAACCCACTACACATTGATGATGATCTTGAGGCACAGGCTGACTCCAAAAGGTTTTAATCAGGCCCAACTGATATCTCTGCCAGCTGGTCTCTGAAACAGTAGCCTGATTGTTAATATCTGAAATCAAGGCAGATTTCATAGACCATAAACCATCTGGTATCAAGCATGTAAGTGCCTTTATCTCAGAATCTCTCAAAAATAGAAAAGAACATAGAAATAGGGAGGGGCATAGAAATAGAGGAAAAAGAAAATGTACTGCACTGGCACCTTGTCTTCACAAAGAAACTGGCACAGCTTAAGATAGTAGTGCTGAATTCCATAAGCCGCACGGCAGGGGCCATGAGGTTCTTCTGGCACATGGCAAAGAGCAGTCCCCCGGCACTTAGCTGAAGACCTACAAGAAGGTGTATTTTACTTTCAGCCTTCCCAGCCATCATCTTTCCTTTACAACACCCAGCTCCTTATCCACGGCCATCTGCATGGGGTTGGGATCTCCTCTGATCAGCTCTTCTTGCAGTTGACAAGATTATCTAACAATGTGAAAAAGAGCAGAAAGCCTAGAATAGGTGAGGAGCGTGTGTGGAACTGTGTAAGTGATGGAAAAAAGAAAAAGGAGCATGTAAGTGTTTATCGCTCAGCCAGCCCCTCACAGGACTAATCAGTTCCCTGAGAAATCAGTGAAATAACTATTTTGTCAAAACTTAAACACCGGCTGTTGTCTCAGTTATATCATTTTCTAGGTGCCACTCATCTTTCAACTTCAAGAGCTCACATACTCTCTTGTTTGTTTCTGAAACATACACTAATAAATACCACACCTTTCCGATTCATTTTAATTAGCCCTGTCTTGAAATAGCTGTTTACTAATTTTGCATAATATAATTAAATGCCTCAACACTATATTTAAGAAACATTAAAGATATGACTTATCCTGATGAAAGTTGGGAAATTCCAAATTTAAGATGTCTACAATCTCTGGTGTTGTTAAAATAATATTCCCCAAGAGGACAGCAAATGGAAATTGGAATTGGAGAGTATAGTTTCCCTTCAGTTAAATATTATAATACATAAAGAATTCCAAAGGCAAGACCTCAGTATGGCATAGAATCTGGTTCAATGAATCTAGTCCACAGAAACTGAATTTTGCATTAGGTTTTGGAAGCCCTTATCTGCAACGGTTTATAGAAAAGGGAACAAAGGTGTGGTGGGAGATCATTTCTTCCATCTTTTAGACCACCCATTCCCTCTCATCCTATAATGTCTTCCCACCCCTCCTCCACTAGGGAGGAAACCCTGGGGTCATCCTTGACTTCTCCATCTTTCCTCCGCACATTTTTCAACAGTACCTTGTCTTAACATTTCCATCCATCCCATGGGGCCTTCATCCTGGTGAGGCCTGGGCCATGTCATACTTTGGCTTTTTACAAGAATCTCCTGACTGACCTTCTACCTTTCAGTACCTTTCTACTCCAACTTTTCCTACTCAGGCTGTCAGATTAACTTCTTAGATGTTATATACTTCATTCCCACTATTCATATTTCACCAAGGAACTCTTGTTTCTGGAATTCAAATTTCAGGCTTTTTTTCTAATATGTTTTGTATGTTCCTCTACTCAAATGCTTCTGCCTCAGTCAAATTTATCTACTTCTCTTTTTATAAAGTAGATAAATAACACAGTGCTTGGTACACAAAAAGATGATAAGAAGTAAATCAAGAATACAAAGCTATTTCACTTCTAGATCTTTTCTCATGGTATTCCTCCTATGCAGTGCCCTCCCTCCTCTTTGCTACTTGTCAAAATCTAATCTTTCTTTTTTATTTTTATTTTTATTTTGTTTTTGTGATATTGGGTATTCTACCTCTGAGCTACACCCCAGCCCTATTTATTTATTTATTTATTTATTTATTTATTTATTTATTTATTTATGTTTGAAACAGGGTCTCACTAAGCTGCTGAGGGCCACATTAAGTTGCTGAGGCTGGCCTCAAACCTGCTACTCTTCTGTCTTAGCCTCCCAAGTACTGGGATTATAGGCATGCACCACCATGCCCAGCTTAATCTTTCTTTTAAAGGATACAATTCTATCACTTCCACCAAGCCTTTTTAATATAGCCATGGTGGCTCTTCCCTCTTTAAACTTCTATAGCAATTGCCTATCTAGAGCAAGACTTGGTTCCCTCCCAAAGGTATTCAGTCAGTAACTCCCATCCTTCTCTGGTTGAGAGTTACTTCCAGGAGCTGTGACTTTCTGGAATCTCAACCCACCCCAAGCATGGGCCAAAGATGCCTTCAGTCTGAGCAAATCGTCAGACAGAATGCAGCAGATCTCCCAATAGGAAGTTGCAGGATCATAAAGAAATATTGAGTGGTCAAGAGCATGGGAGAGGCACCCTTCCAAGATGTCCCAGTGGAGGGGAGCACTAAGAGCTTTCCCAGGGCCCCCCCCTCCATGGCCCTGTGTAGGAGCAGTAACACTGCCCCTAGAGTTATCAGTAGAGGCAAGTAACTCTAGTAAGCCCTGCTAGACTAGTGGCATGCGAAGCCAAAGTGACAAAGCAGGTGTAAATTAATATGATATTCTGTGCAATATCAAAATAACTAAAATCATCTGGATTATATCTTGCCAGACAGCAGTTAACACAGCCATGGGGAAAGACTCTCATCAGATACAGCTACCCATCCCAGGTGAATGGAAATTAGTTTTGACCTTAGTTTCTGATACATATGCACCAAATAAATAATCATAGCACCAGTGCCCAAGTGTCAGGTGGCTGTATTGGTATGTTCTAATAAAGACATCCCTGTGGCCAGATGCACTAGTACACACCCACAATAGACAATACTTGGGAGGCTGAGACAGGAGGATCGCAGATTCAAGGCCAGCCTTTATGATTTAGCAAGACCCTAAACAACTTAGGGAGACCCTGTTTTGAAAGAAAGAAAGAGAGAGAGAGAGAGAGAGAGAGAGAGAGAGAGAGAGAGAGAGAGAAAGAAAGAAAGAAAGAAAGAAAGAAAGAAAGAAAGAAAGAAAGAAAGAAAGAAAGGCTGAGGGTTACTCTCTTGGGTTCCATCCCCAGTACCAAGAAAGAAAAAAAAAAATCACTGTAATAGAATATACTAGTCTGCCATAATTTGCCATGATCCACCTAGATTTTTCAACAGCAAGATTGGTATATTAAAAGTGGAAACTGAGTCAGACATGAGAGCGTACACCTATAATCCCAGCACTTGGGAGCTGAGACAGGAGGATTGCAGGTTCGAGACCAGCCTCAGCAACACAGAAAGAACTTTAGCAACCTAGTGAAATTCTGTTTCAAAATAAAAAGTAAAGCTGGACATGGAGGTACACACCAATAATCCTGTACCCAAGAGGCTGAGACAGTAGGATTGCAGGTTCGAGACCAGCCTCAGCAACCTAAAATGTCTCTTAGCAACCTAGTGAGATCCTGTTTCAAAACAAAAAAGTAAAAATGGTATGAGGATATAACTCAGAGGTAGAATGCCTCTGGGTTCAATCCCCAATACAAAATAAATAAGTAAATAACTAAAAATTAAAAGGGCTGGGATTATAGTAGCATGCGCACTCGCACACATAAACACACACACACGCACACACATACACCAGAAACTGGTATAGGAAACACAGAGAATAACCTTGGTTTATACTCTGACTGAAGCCTGTCTACAGAATCTTTGAAATCTTAATAGAATTGCTAGGAATGAGAACCAAAGCTGCTTTCAACTGGCAAGAACGGGAGACTTGGATCTACCTTCATGGTTTGCTCTGAGAAAACCACCAGGATTGACCTTGGATTCATACAAATTATACCATTATTAGAAGTAAGGGTTTTTAGAGTCTCTGGCTACAAATTTGTTAACCCATTCAAAAGCAGACAACACTGAAGAGATACAGGGGCTGAGGCCTCCTTGTGTGAAACAAGGCTGGAACAGGCCTAGATTCTAAACTCACTGTGGAGGAGGTGCTGCCTCTAGGCCAGGCTGGATAACACTTAACCCTGACTGTTGATGTCCTACAGATGCTGTTTAGATGGCATGATTCAGACACTGGAGCATGTCTTGTGCATTCTCATATTTCTGGAGGAAATTTAAAAAAAAAAAACAGAGCTAGGTTTTCCCTGGAGGATTGGTCATCTCCACTCTCAGTCATTCAGAGAAGAATCAGCTCATAGAACAAGAAAAAGATCAGAGACAAGCTTTCAAGAAACTAATACTGTGAGTAGCTAGTCACATAAACAAATGATTACTAAAATAAATAATTATAAGAAGGCACAGAACTGTGCTATCATTATTTTCATCACAAGTGTAGCTGTCCAGACAGGTTTAGCCTGAAATCCTATAAACTAGTTCCATGGAGAGAAAACAGTCTGCTGTTCCCCTTGTCACAATGCTCTTACTGCTCATGGTGTCCAGTGGGGGCTTCTGTATGGCATCAGATTTCTATCATCCCATCGTCAGAATGGAAAGTTTTCTAATCATGCATCTTAGGGAATCTTATTTTGCAATATTATTTGATTTGCTGGATTTCATCTTCATTGATTTCTAAGACAAATAAACCTACTAGAGCTAGTTAGAAAACCAGCACTTCATGCAATGCCACAATCACCCTTATGCATAGGGCATATGCTCTTAGGTAGTATTAGTCTACCACCATTGAAGAGAGCCTAATTGTTACCAGGCCTGTAATCATAAAAAGTAAATATATGAGTCCGACCTTCATGTCGCAGGAACATGATGCTGAACATTACATCTGGGGATTGATACTTTCTTTCCACAAATGTGCCCCTCTTTGCCTTTGTTCACAGCGCTGCCAAATGTTACCCTTTAGTCTGATGCTAATGGACGGTGCCTCCACTTCATCTACCATCAGCAGCTGTGGCCATCATCTAAACGAGAATGTGAATTGAATTAATGTGCAATGAGTGCCCACCACGTCCTGAACTATATAAAAATGAGGATTGATGGCCCTGAGGAATACGTTTGTATTTTCTTTGAAGCTCAAAATATGTGCGAGGAATAATAGATTAAATCTGGTGCAGAGTTCACCTCCCAACTCTGAACTAGAAAGATGGATAACTCAGAAGAGTACTTTTCTTTGGTTCTGGGGTTTATTTTTGTACTAATTGGCATACATGTGGATGAAATGGAGGGAATTCATACAATTTCAACCCAAATAACAAAACCACTATGTGAGGCTCTGACTCTGGAAGAGATTCAGTGTCCCATGGGCAGTGCATTCCACACTGGGGACCCATCAGTGAAGTAGTAAGAGGGCCCATGGAAAATAGAAGGCATCCTTTCACGAGTTTCTGGCGAGGTTATAATAATTTAAAAAAACAAAGCCTGTTCACAAAGGCTTGCATATGCTCAAGGAAACCTATAGGCAAAGTTGAGGATCCCAAGGATGGTACCAGGAAAGTGCATGTTATCATGTTGCTGGAGCCCGGGAGAGCTGAAAGAGTGCAGGGAGGTCCATAGGGTAGGAGCAGTCATCATAGAAGGACATTGCTACTTCTCTGTCATTCTAAGTTTTGGAGCAAAAAGAGCAAGAAAGATATGCTTTGATCTCACTCTCTTTGTGCCCTTTGATCTCCTGCATTGTCCCTTGTCTGAATCCATCCAGAAACCAGAGGGCAATGGAGTCAAGATGATGGAGCCCATTGAGGTCAGAATAGAGAAGGGTGAAGAATGGACTTTGAGAAGAACAAAGGATGAATGTCCTGCACAATCACTATACATCTTTTCTTGCTCTCAGGTAGTATTTCCCAAAATATATTCCAGATGGGGGATCAGAGTGGGCAGAGAGTTTCTTGTACATAAATTTATTTAGGAAATGGTATATAAACAAATTAAAGGTCTCATTCCCCCAGGAATTTTCAAAGCAATATATTCATTAATAATTTTTTAAACAAATAATTGTTGAACGCTATGATAAATGAAGCACTGAGCCAGACATTAGGGATGCCACGGCAAACAGGGCAGACACCCACACTGCAGCACTTGCAAACAAGTGGGGGGGGGCAGATGACAAGCGGGAAGTAAAAAATGAATAATTACTGTAAAAAGTGTTTGCAATGAAGCTCCCAGGTGGGAATAAAATATGTAGTATGCTCCAAACAGACAGTATTCAGCTTGGGAGACCTTTGTTCTGGAGAACTTTTAGGGAATGAAGGGCTGTCTTTGAGAAAGGCTACTCCAAATTTTTCTTGACTATTGGCTTTGTATCTTGGCCTCAAATTTACATAATTAAATGCTTAATACCTAGTTTATGACCACAGCTTTTCACCCTGTTGGCTCTAAATAGTCAGTGAGGGAATAAATCTGATATTTATGGAAAATAGGCAATGAGGTGGTAACAGAAAAAATGAGAAGCAGAGGGTATCTTCCTGGAGTTATTGGCTTGTCATACACATGTACCTGATTTGGGGTTAGAGAAGGACATTCTTACAAGAAAATGTGTGGCCAGTTGTCATTAAGGCTTGCCCTTGATTCTCTTTCCTGGGCTGCTGCATTCCCCCTCCCCAGCTGCTGTGGGCGTTGCCTGTTAAGAGTTTACAGCTGCTCCACACACACCAAGGGGAAAAGCTCTTGAGTGGTTTGCCAGAGATTCCTGTGAATCCAGCCAAGGTTCAGCTTCACCCAGGCCACATCCTACTGACTCTGCTTCCCCATTCCTGCCTTCATGAATTATTCACAATAAGCCCTTCCATAGTTGTGTTCCTCCATCTTCATGAAACTTTGCAGAAAACTGAGACTCAAAAGTGATCTAAAGCTGGGTGTTGCAGTGCATACCTTTAATCTCAGTACTTGGGAGGCTGAGACAGGAGGATTGTAGATTCGAGGACAGTCTTAGCAAGTAGTGAGACTCATCAACCTAACAAAATCCTGTTTCAAAAATAAAAATCAAATAGGGATAGGGATGTAGCTCAGAGAATGCCCTTGGGTTCAATCCTCAGTAACACACACACACACACACACACACACACACACACACACACACACACCTAGAAGAAGCTATACAGCAAGTTAATGGCAGGACAAAGAAGGCATCCCTAGCCTCTTAAATGCTCTGTTCACCCATCTTTCCCTGCACCTTGTCAAGATCTAGCAACATTAGCTAATTTAATAGCTTTTAAATAGCTTTCCTTTTTTTTTCACCCTGGATGCATATTTGGAATCCATATAGATTGTTCTCTCCTGTACCTTTAAGAGTTTTAAGGCTTGGTTTAGAGCTAACAATTCTCAGGTCTGGATGGACATATTATTAGGCAATCTGGATTCCAATACATTTAATTTTTTTCCATCCACTAAAGAGTATCTATATGCTTTTTACCTTGATTTGTTTTAGAAGACCCATTTATTACCCAGATCTTCAGTGACAGGATAGATAGCAGAAATTTTAATAACTCATTAATCATTTTATATGATCAAGGTTCAGACAATGCACACTGCATAAAAGAGATCATTTACTGGTTACCTTGCATGTATATAAAACTTATATATCTTTGTCTATATAAACTTTTTATTTAATATTTAAATAAAGCTCCCGTCCACTGTATATGTAGTTATCAGATGTATACACATCTCTGGTCACAGATATATAAGGTGTCAAACGCACTATAGTAACCCAAAGTAATAGTTGTTCATTTAACCTGTGTTATAACGCGATCTTTCAACAGGCTGTAAGATAGACACTTAAGCCCTGACTTTGCTAAGATGCAGTTTGCTAAGTAAAAAAGGCCTAATACATCCTTGCCAGCAGTTGTTGTTCGTGTTTTTGATAATTGCCATTCTGATTGGGGTTGGGTGAAATCTCAAGGTGGTTTTGATTTGCATCTCTCTGATTGCTAATGATGTGGAACATTTCCTCATATATTTATTGGCCATTTGTATTTTCTTTTGTGAAGTGTCTATTTAGCTCCTTTGTCCATTTTTTTAATTGGGTTATTTGTTTTCTTGGCTGTGATTTTCTTGAGTTCTTTGTATATCCTAGATATTAGACCTCTATCTGTAGAGTAACTGGCAAAAATCTTCTCTCACTCTGTAGGCTCTCTGTTGATGTTCTTGATAGTTTGCTTTGCTGCACAGAAGCTCTTCAGGTTAGTACAATCCCATGTATTGATCTTCCTTTGAGTTGCTTGTGCCTTGGAGGTTTTGTTGAGAAAGTTTTTACCTGTGCCTATGTGTTGAAAGTTAGTCCTATGCCCTCTTCAAGTAGTTGCAAGGTCTCCGACCTAACTTCCAGGTCTTTGATCCAACTTGAGTTGACTCTTAACCCCAATCAGAATGGCAGTCATCAAAAACACGAACAACAACAACTGCTGGCGAGGATGTGGAGAAGTGGGAACTCTAATACATTGTTGGTGGGACTGCAAACTAGTGCAACCACTTTGGAAAACAGTATGGAGGATCCTCAGACGAATGGGAATGAACCTACCATATGATCCAGTAATACCACTTCTGGATATCTACCCAAAGAATGGAAACCAAACTATCAGACCAACGAATGTGTATCTATGTTTATAGCTGCACAATTCACAATAGCCAAACTATGGAAACAGCCAAGATATCCATCGACAGATGAATGGATTACAAAACTATGGGATATATACACAATGGATTCAGCCATAAAGAAGAACAAAATCATGTTATTTGCAGGGAAATGGATGCAACTGTAAAACATTATGTTAAGTGAGATTAACCAGTTGCAAAGAGTAAAAAAGCATATGTTCTCCCTAATATGTGGATGCTAGGGAGAAGATGGGGCATAGAAAGGTCTCCAGATGGAAAAGGAGAGACCCTCAATAAGCAAGTTGACTTAACTGAAGGGGATGGACAGGGTGTGGGGGACACCCTAATGTACCTGGTGTACTTTCACAAGTAAATCAAGGTCAATCACTAAACTGAACTTGAGAAGGAGGGAGGGCAAGGGAGTGGGGTGGGAATTGGGGAAGGGGTTAAATGAGAAATGTGTGCATATATGCCTTTATCAGCTTCTGCATAACAATGATGTATGATTACAATGCACCAATTATTATAAAAAATAAAAATAAAAAGAATGTATGTAGAATTTTTTTTTTTGTACTGGGGATTGAACCCAGGGGCATTCTGCCTCTAAGATACACCTCCAGCACTATTTTATTTTGAAACAGGATCTTGCTAGGTTGCTGAGTGTCTTGCTATATTGCAGTTTGGCTTTGAACCTTCAGTCTTTCTCTCTCGGTCTCCCAAGTACTGGGATTACAGGCATGTGTCACCTACCACACTCGGCTTAGAAAAGCCTATTAAATTATCCACATCTATGAGAAGCTATGTCATATATCATCACCATGATCCTTCTGCCGACTTGATCTAAATTATAGGCACACATATCTATGAAGAAAATTTTAAATGCACACTTCCAAGACCAGCACTTTAGTGAGTTATTTAAAGTGATAGCAAAGGTTATACTCCATTAAAAATTTGGGCCACATTATATTAAACATTGTTGGAATAAAGTTTGCATTGTGCATTATTGTTTATAATATACTATCATATGCATTTCATCTATCCTAACAATAACCCTGTGGCCTGAGTAAAATATTGACATCTTTATTATGAAGAAACTGAGCTGGGCATGGTGGCACATGTCTATAATCTCGGTACTTAGAAGGATGAGACAGAAGGATCAAAGGTCAAGGCCAGCCTCAGCAAGTTTGCAAGAGCCTCAGCAATTTAGCAAGACCCTGTTTCAAAATTAAAAATGATAAAGAGATTTGGGGATGTAACTCAGAGGTAGAACACCCCTTAATTTAATCCCTAATGCCAAAAAGAAAAAAAAAGAAAGAAATTATAGTTTGGGGATATTGAAGAACTTGCTCAATGTCTAGTCATTATTAAGTTGAACTATGGAAGATTTGACAGGATTTTTTTTTTTAAAAATTAACAAATTTAGGTCCTTTCTACTTTACTGGGTATCTTATCCACTCTATCATGTTTTGTCATTTCCTAAATTATTAGACTTTATATTATCAGTTTATGGTTTGGTAATCATAAAACTCTGTAGTGTTATTTGTATTCAAGAACACAGGACCTTTTGAGATTTCTATGAGGTAACAAAATAGGTTGCACAATTAAATGCTTACCCTATTTCCATGAAGTTGATGTATGAAGATTTTTATTTCTTTCCACTTGTTATAAATTTGACTTGTGGTTCTGTAAAATTAATGTCCATTGATTTTTTAGAAAACTGTGCATTTTCTACACAGAGAGTTTAGTTTTTAGAAGAACCAAGCAGTACATCATTATTGATTATGTATTGCCTCTCCTAAAGAGCTGTTGAGAGTGTGAAAACTTCTCAATCGGTACTCAGACTGAACACTTTATTTAATTCTTTTCCAAAATTCAGCTTGTCTTCTAGCGAACTACAGCATAGTTTACTTTAGAAATATCAATATATTTTTTCAGCCAAAAAAATGTCAAACAATAAAATATTGCCTCAAGCATTAGCTTTTACACACAGAGGAAATAGATAGTTTCATCTTAGTGAGAGAGAATAGAAACTATCTTTTCTCTGTGGCTTAAAAGAATATCCTCTCCTTTTCTAGTACCTTCTTGAGTTTGTGCAGTTAAAAGTAACAATGGGAATATTGATAAGCTGAAGAGGGAACACAGAGGTATTGAGGGCACAGGCATATCTTGGAAATTATCATTTCAAATGCCTCATGCACTTATTTTTAACTCTGTGAATGCATGAAAGAGCCAAGCAAATTTCATGTAATTGCCATACTTTAAGGATTCCAGAGGGAAACTACCAATCACAGTTATTTACTTAAACACAAATGGGAATCAAGTGACCTCAGGGTCACACCAAAACAGCCCTGGACTTGGGTTACAACTTTAAAATACATGGGAATGAGCAGACAGTAGGGCAGCTGGGGTGGATTGAGCAGTTTTGCCATAATTAAAGACTTGTGTGCAGTCAAACAGCATTATGCACTGCTCTGGGTGAGGAGAGGGTTTGCCCATTCCCACAAACTTCTGAATGCCAGGTGGTTGCAAGTCTTTGCCACATGAGTCTATGCCTTTAAGAAGGCGAACTTCCTTCAGTGTTGTTGATGAACTAATTGTCATGGGCAGTCATTTTAATTACTTTTTAATCTTCAATAATCATGTTATCAAAGGATTTCTTTAAACGCATCCCATGCCTGGCATGGGGCTTCAGGCACCACACACAAAAGGTATCCGTGTACAATTAACTCTAATAAGCATGGAAAGCTTACCCCTGCAAGCTTCAAACATAACTTGCAAGTCCATCAAGTCCCTCAGAGCCAGAGATCTAACTGTTAGATTCATGGAAGGTACAACTCTCTTGAGAAGATGATTACAATAACAAGATGAAGTAAGACTTGGATTGGAACTAGAGACACATGTAGAGCCCTAGCCAACCCAACTTTACTACCAGGTTCTGCCAACTGGACACATTCACACAGTGAGTCAGTCCTGCAATGGACTGAGACCACTGTGGTCATCTGTCTCTTTCTTTGTAAATGAGTTTGGGCAACTGTATTGGCAGTCATTCCTCAGTGAGGATTCTTCATACAAGGAAATAGCTCTGCTCTGTTAGCTATGAGCCCTCAAAGGTGGAGATACCTGAGAGTTTATGTTTAGGGAAGTGTGGATATAACTTAGGTAGAGAACTAAGGTGATAAAACAATAAGGGAAAAGAGAAAAAAAGGTTTTAAAGCTATTCCCTTCTAATACATCAGGTAAAATAGCTATCAGAAGATAGGGGTTTGTTTTGTATTGTCTGGAATGGGTTTTTTTTGGGGGGGGTGGTTATGGAATTCTTCTTTTTCTTCTTCTTCATCTACATAATTTCTTCAGGTCCCCTCTGACAGGCCATTATAATGATAGATCAGACATTCAGGCCTATTCACAGGGTCCAGAGGAATCGCATTAGAATCCAAGGCTGATACAGTGGCAGTTAGCTTGACCATGATCGAGGCCACACATTCCCTCAGCTACTCTGGTTTAGAGAGCTACAACAGCACTTTAGAGAGTCGTATTAACAAGAGATTTCGTTTCTACTGCGCTTTCCCACATGACATTTGAAAGGCATAGCTACTCTGAGAAGCTGGATGACAGACTCAAAAAATTAATTGCCCGAACTCTAAGAAACTGATCGAACCGTCCATCCCAGGCACTGTAGAACATACTCGTCAATAGAAGTGGTTGAGATAAACCACCACAAGGAGATTTACTATTCTTCAAACTGATCCTGATTCTCAGTAAATACCTGAAAATAATGACCAATGTGTTTGTGAATCCCTTTATGTTTCACCAGCATCTTCCTTTGTAGTAAGCTTCAACATAATTTCTCCTTCACATTTTTTATTTATATAAGATCAAATAGAGTACAAATGTTTTCAGAATTCTGGATGTGATATCTAGAATATTTGAATTTTCAGTGTTTCCTGTTGTCAAAATCAACGTGAACTCTACTTTTTCAGTGTTGCTCAACCAGACTAATAAGCCTAGGATCCAGATATTTGTATTATTGACAGACTTAAGGAAAATCTGCTTCTGCTATAACAAAAAATGATATATTCTTGCTTTCTAATTATTAATTACTTTAGATTTTTCAGAAAAACAAGAAATATTAAAATCTAAGTATATTGTTAAACACACAATGCTAGCATACTTACTGCTCAGGAGAAAAATGATTTTAACCAAGTACTTGGTTGGTTAACCTGTGTGTGCATGGGACAGATCATGACACGCATTCCTGCTAAGTTGCCTTAAGCACCAGGTCTACAACTACCTCCTGAGACAGTAGGATCAAAGGCCTCTAATTTCTTCCAAAATTTTCTGTGGCTCTTTCAGTGAAAGCTTTAAAAAGTATACAAATTAAAGTACATGCAGAGAGAGTCCTTTGAAGGAAAGAAGTTCAGGATCTACCCTAACATCATATCACCATTTCTGTTTGTTTGATTTAATATATTTTTGTAACTTAGTCCACTCCTTTTATTCTAAAGAAATCCATCATATCCATTTATATTTAAAAGGAAATTATTCATTTCAGAAGAGTAAAGTTAGATCAAATGATCTAACTTGTATCGGTCTCCACATTTTCAATAATTGATAAGCAGGGTTTCTTTTTTATTTTTTTCCATATGAATGTCCTTTTTGTTTCTTGGAATAAATTTCATCTGTTCTAAATGTAATGCTTTATTTTCAATTAATCCTAGACCTTGAGAGCATTAATTATTCCAGTAGCAGTCAAACTAAAACACTGGTTACAGACATTTCAACTTTGACCCTAAGAAATAGTTACTCTTCAACATGATTCATTTTCGTGTTTCCCTCCAGAGGTCTAATCTTTCAACCCTTCCCAAACAACCTATAATTCGGCTCCTTTGCCCTCTCTGAAATTAGCCCAGCGCTGTCTTCCTTCAGCAAAGAGTTACTGCAAGGCAGAAGTGGCGAAGGTCAGCTGAGAGCTTCAAGTCTGTCTGCCTGGGGACAGGGGATTCCTAAATAATTTCAGCAGTCTCTGCAAATAATGATCGGTTTCAGTAACCTGATGACAAGCAAACTACTACCCCACACAGTAAGGAAGTTTGTTTCTCCACTGAGAAGAATTTATTTGCTAAGTTTCTAGATACAATGGCCATGACTAACAGTGGGACAGACTAAACATGACCAGCTATGTGACATCATAAACACCATTCAATTACATCTGCTGGAGCTGTGAGGTGGTGTCCTTGCTCCTGTTTAAGTGCACACATGGTTTGGTTCCCATACCAAATCTTTCCTTTGCTTCCTCAGGATGTGCAATGCAGAACCAGGTGTTTTATCATCTGTCATGAAACCTCTTCAGACCCGGCTTCCTACCTTCTCTGAAAATATGTGTGAGATGATCTCAGCTAAGTTTTCTTGGGGGTTTCCACAAACTTTGTGAGCTAGGAATTTATTCTGAATGCTAAAGTTGGTTCTCCATTTTCTGGGAGGAATTTACCAGTGGCTTCCCCACTACTTCTTCCCTACCCACAGATGGCAATTTGTTGAGTCAGCCCCTGGAACTTCAGAAGGAAGCTAGAAGGGGGAAGGACCAGTGGTTAGTATGCGTGCCTAACCCACTGTCCTTCCAATGGGTCACCAAGGTGAACACTGCAGCAGCTCACCCAGTGCTCATTAAGTTCATTTATGACTAACTCCTCAGAATTTCCCACTTACTAATTAATTGCATGCTTAAATTCTAGAAATAATCCAAGCATGGTAGTGCACACCTGTAATCCCAGTATTAGGGTGGCTGATACAAAAGGATTGCCGGTTTGAGGCCTGCCTCAGTAATTTAGGGAAGCCCTCAGCAACTTAGTGAGACTATGTTTCAAAATAAGAATTAAGAAAGGGCTAGGGGTATAGTTTAGAGATAGAATGTCCCTGGGTTCAATCCCAAGTATCCATCCACCCACCCCCTAAATATATAAAATAAATTCTAGAAATAAGTTATGACAGTAATCTGTAGACGAATTCACAGTGTTGGTCTAGCTAGTGGTGTTTTTAATTAATTTTAAGTTTCAATTGGACAGAAAGTAGAAAAGAATCATACCCATAGCATGAGGCAAGGTTTTGGAATCCTCCAGTGGAGTTCCTGAGACTTGGCTTAATTTTGTAGTAAGCACCATAATAAGCATTATTCAAATAATAGAGAACTAGAATTTCTTCTATTCCATGCCATCTCATTTCAGTTTTAATTCCTGGAATTAGGATATTCAAAAGCACCAAATGAGCACCCTAGACACAGAGAGATCAATAATAAAGAGACATGATCTCTGCTCTCAAGGAATAACAGTTGTAGTATTTTTTTTTTAAATCTATACAAATCCTTCTCTTCTGTTCCTTGACCCTCTTCTGCCTTTTTCTTTCTTTTTTTTTTTTTTTTTTGTAGTTCTGGTGATCTCGGGTATTCTACCTCTGAGCTACACTCCCAGCCCTATTTTATTTTTATTTTAAAACAAGGTTTCGCTAAGTTGCCATGCTCTGCTGGCCTCGAACCTGTGATCCTCCTATCTTAGTCTCCCAAATACTGGGATTATAAGTGTGCACCATTGCACACAGCTTTTCTGCCATTCTTGCAGGGTGATATTTATTTATTTATTTATTTATTTTTTGCAGTACTGGGGATTGAACTCAGGGGCATTCTACCTCCGAGCTATACCCCCAGCCCTATTTTTGATTCTTTATTTTGAAACCGAGTCTCACTATGTTGCGGAGTGCCTCACTAGGTAGCTGAGGCTGGCCTGGAACCCGGATCCTCCGGTCTCAGCCTCCCGAATGCTGGGATTACAAGCGTGCGCCACCACACCCGGCTTCTTGCAGGGTGATATTGACTTTCTCTCTGTAGGAAGTCAGGGGTCTCCATCTTAAAATGTCTTCAAAGAACTGTTCCTTCTTAAATCTCCCAATCTTCACTCTTCCTCTCATGTTCTGCTTCCCTAGTTTCCTAAAAAAACTTCCCATAGTCATTTGTGCTTGCTTTCTTTCTTTCAAGCTGGATTCATAGAGAAATTAAATGATACCATTTATACATATATGCATGAGCTATCTAGCTCATTTTTGTCCTTGCTTTAAGGTAAAACTATTCAGTTTCAATAACAAATTATTTCATATCATTATGCTGGTATGTATATATACCCAGAATACACACAGAAGAAAAGTTATTGCTTTACTAAATACTAGGCCATTACCCCACTAATTGCTATTCTTGTTTAGAGCTACTTATGCAGACTCAAAGGTCTTAATTTAGCTTGGCTTCCTTAAATAAGTTTCTCTCTCATTTTTCTTCCTTTATTCAAACTTGCTTTGTCTCTTTTTTCCTCCTTCAGTTTGATTATTAATCACTTGTCCTTGTTTTCTACCAAACTTAGATTAAATTTCTTAATAAAAGTCTCTCAAATACTAAATCAGCATTTCTTGTGCAGCAAAAGACATAATCAGTCATATTGTGCTGAGGACCTGCCATGTCTACAATAGCATCCACTCCTCAAAACAAAGTTAGATGTATCACTTTTGTTGACTTTTATATTTCAGTTTGGGGCTTGCTCAGAAGCTCCAGATTTATTGCCCCATTACTATGATTTGGTCTCTTCTTCATCTTTGTACTGTTGACCCTTCTATCTAGTCACGGATACAATTACTTTCCTTCAAAATGGAAATAAATCTGCCCAAACTTGGGATGGAATTATAATTTATTCCTTTAGTTGACTTTTTTTTATTAGTTTCTCACTTTTCTTTAAGTAGAAGATAACTTTTCCTTTGTCTTTGTTCATCTACTGGAGTCAACTCTCTATACCAGCTTGTTAAGAGTTAGGTAATAATGGTGACACATACATTTTTCTGATGCCCAACAAATTCTGCACTAGTTCCCCAAGACTTAATCAAGATAACCTTGCTAGTACTTGGTTAAGCAAATGAACCTTTCTTAAAGTTTTTTGAGGAATGGAGTTAACATTTTTACTGAGTGCCTTTCAGGCATCTGTCATTTTACCACATTAACTCACTTAATTATTGCAAACAGCTTTGTGAATTACGTGCTATTATCTCTATTTTGCAAATAAAAAATCGACCACCTCACTACGTGCAAATTACATAACTGCCAAATAGCAGAGATGAAATTGGTGTCCAGGTCAGCCTGACTTCAAAATGGTTGTATTGTCTCTAATGGACTATATCATTCTGTCTAGAAACAAATTCTACTCTTTCAAGAAACAGAACCAAGACTTGCTAACCTACCCTGTCTCCAAACTAGAATAATAAATGAATAAAATTCACATTCTTTGTTAATAGCCCACCATATATTATTCCCAAACAAGCTGGGGCAAGCAAGTCATTTTATGAATGTTCATGACAGAAAGACCTTTTATAAGACCATTTACTAACTTTAATTCCTAAAGCTTACTTAGATCTGTATTCAAACCATCCTTACAATTTATTACTACTAACTAGCCTTTCAAATCCAGTAGATGTCTATAAAGTAGCCATCAACCACCACAAAACAAAACCTTTAAAAAATTAAATGTGTGGCTCAGCCAATATTAAAGACTTGAATATGTATTTGAGAACATTTGGATTTTCCACTGCATGTCTCCATGTTCTACCAGCTCTTAAGCATATCAAGTCTGCCACCATCTCTTATTTATTCTTCTTTTAAAGATTCCTTTAGTTTCGCCTCTTTCTGTCCATTCCTATAAGCCTGACCCATGGATTTTTTATTGCTTTGCTATTGTAGAACCTTGCTAAATGCAGTCTCTCTGCCTCCAATTCATCCGACATACCATAATAGCCAGACTAATCTTTTTAAAGCTTTACTTTCATTCTTTTCACCCTCTTGTACAAGCACTTCCAATGCTTCTGCCTATTCCATCAAATATAAAATTCCTCTGTCAACTGCTGAGCTCTTTGAAATCAAGCCTTGCCTCCATCAAGTTCCTTTCTCACCTTCCCCAGCACAACACCATAATTCTGATTGGACTGTTCTCTCTGGATTGCACTGAGTAGCTGCATAGTCAAAGCCCTACGTCTATGCCAATGGCCATGTGGCTGCCTTAATCTGGAGCTTTCTGCATGTCCTATTTCTGTTACATAAGAGAACAGTCACTCATGATGGATTAACTGAAGTATATAGCCAGAATCTCAAGACCAGTCCAACACCAGTGACCTGAAGAAATCCAAGAAAGGCAAAGGAGTGTGCTGCCAAGAGAACCAAGTTTCGGCAGCAGGACTAGGATGGATGAGGAGTAAAAGTGGGGCTGGGCGTGGTGGTACATGCCTGTAATTCCAGTACTTGGGAGATTGAGACAGGAGGATCACAGGTTCTCAGCCAGCTTCAGCAATTTAGCTAGACTCTCATCAATCTAGGAAGACCTTGTTCCAAAATAAAAAAATAAAAGAGGGCTGGGAGTGTAGCTTGGAGGTAGAACACCCTTGGGTTCAATACCCAGTAACACATACACACACATACAGATGAACAAACAAAAAAAAATTAAGGGGGAAGGAAGGAAGGAATAACAATAAAGATTTAAAGCACTGTGGCCCTTCCTAGAACTAGGGTCTCAGGGAAATAAAACATGAGCCTGTTTCTGGGACTTGGGGCAGACATTTCAGATCATCAAAAGTTAATGAAAAATCTGAAGAAAATTCTGTTCTTCTCATATAGAAACAGAATTCGCAACTTCTGAAGGGAGTCTTAACTATCCCCACAGGAAAGGAACTCAAGGCTTCAAAGCTCGGGAAATTGTGCCGGGGGACACTACACAGAGCATCCATCACAGAATGGATACTTCCGGGGTTGGTTCAGCAGCTCTCAAGAGGACCAGGAATAAGACTAACTCCTCCTGTCACAAAGCACACAGTTGTTCAGTGTTACAATATGTATAACTCCAGGAAGTATTTCTAGGCTCATGTGCAACTGACTTCTTTATTTAGTGGATGTGTGGTGGGGGTTGGAGTGGTCTTCATCATAAATTCTAAAGGTGACACCACCGCTAAATTAAAACCACATCTTTGGAATTTTTCCCTCTTTCTACTCTGGAACTCATGCACCATTTCATTTAACTGAATATGGGTCTGGAGATCCATGGGTGAACCTCCTATTGGCTCTATAGTTACCAGGGGAATGTCTTTTTGGAGTTGTAGGGTGATAGCAAGGCAATCCTAATGTTGCTATTCCTATTATTACTCAATGCATTGGAGCTAGAAGTTTGTCAGCAAATAATAAATCTTTAATGTTAACCCTAACCAGTCTGGGTCTGACCATATTCTAACTTGAAGAGGAGGTTTGAAGAGTCCTTGGCTTGTGCAATCAACCTTGGGAATTCAGTAGAAGTTTTATTTTTCAATGTGATGATCATAAGGAAATGTATGTGTATAGTTGATGATCTCTGTCCAACTACTTAACCTCTAAAAGTTTCAAATCTCTCAAAAATTTACATAATTTTGGTATGATACAAATTATACTATAAAATACATATCTGAAATATGATTTACTGAGGTATTCTGTAATAGTATATAAGTATTCAAATTATTTTTTCAAAAGTAGCTGAGTGTGGTGGCGCACACTTGTAATCCCAGTACTTGGGAGTCTGAGACCGGAGGATCTGGGTTTACAATCAGCCTCAGCTACTTAGTAAGGCCCTCCACAACTTAGTGAGACCCTGTTTCAAAATAAAGAATAAAAAAATAGGGCTGGGAGTATAGCTTGGAGGTAGAATTCCTTGGGTTCAATTCCCCAGGACTGAAAAAAAAATAGAAAAATAGAAGCCTTCTAAAAGTACAGCCAGATAGAATTTCCAATATTGAGGAACTTAGCTTTTCTAACCAGCTTGAGAATCTGAAGTTTGTGGAATCTAAAATGAGGAAATAAAAAATAAAATAAAGAAATATCCAGAAATCAGACAATAAGTTACTGTTTAAACACATACTAAAATTATATAATTTTAGTATCATAGTCTATCTCGTAGTATTGTTGTGAGGTTTAAATGAAACTATGTGTGGTATCTCATATGAGGAGCTACATAAGCTTACTGAAAATACAGATCATATCCTCTTATGTTGCTTTGAAACTCATGTATTTTGCAATTAACTAAGCCTAATTTTGCATTAAAACTTTAAATTTTTATTAGTTGAAAACTTTCTAAAATGTGTTCCATATTATATTTGCTTTCTTAATTACATAAAGTAATTAAGAGATGATGTAAAGAGAGATATCTGTTCTAAGAATAGAGCATAGGAAACAATATAGGAAAGATGTTGTACATTCACTTTAATCTCTGGATTTTCAGTTTCTTATATTTTCAAAAATCAGACCCCAAAGTGACATTAACCCTGGTCTAAGAGTGTCAAGACTAATAATACCAAATTTGTTTTAGTTTGGGTCTTTACTTAGATACCCTCCAAGTGCCTTTCCAGCCCTGGAGGGCAGGAATTCATTTCACCATTTAATAAATGCCTACTGAGTATCTCTTATGCGCCAGGAATTGTTCTACATTATGAGTCAATGCCAGGACAAAGACCAGACCAAAAAAAAAAATTCGTGTTCTGATGGAGCTTACATTTTGTCAGGAACTTATATTCAGATAATAAGCCAAATAATTTTCTTTAAGTTATTAAAAGATTGAAAATATAGCTACACTTTTAGATAAGTGAGGCAAACACTCACAGGTGATGTGATATTTGATCATTTCCATAAATTTATTTAATATAGTTGCTTCCTAATCATTTAATTTTAGACCTAACATAAGTTGTTTGGCACCAGGTCATATACAGTCACCTCTGACTTAGTTAAAGCTTCCCCTCTAGGCATGTAATACTGTCCATTTATTCCTCACCGAAACCCCAACACACCCCCAGCAGCTGGCAGATAAAGACTAATGGTCAACAACCTAGCCATATGCATGTTTTCTTTAAGCTAGGCAATCCACAACTGCCAAGGGAAAGCTTAATAGGTAACACTGTGAACCCTAACAAAACATCCTCCACAGGTCCTCTCCCTTGCGCCCTCTCCCACCTGTGGGTTAAACTCCCTGCCAACTTCTTTCAGAAGTCCAGTCAGCCTCCCGCTAGCACTCCAAACCTCTCTGGAGCCATGGGTAATAAATTTCATGTACCATGCATTTCGATTTTCACCTCCTTACGTGTCTCACCTGACACACACCTGAACCTAATCCCCACCACACCCCAGAGTGGCCATCTGGACCGATGCCTGTTGTCCCGAGAGAGACCTCAAGACCAAATTAGAAAAAGTCCAACAGTCAAAGGCATGAAGGAAACAATGAAATATGTAGAGTTATGGGGAAGAGCACTCCAGTAGAGAGAACAGCAGCTGAAAAGACCCTGAAATTGCACCTCACCTGCCATGGAGGAACAGCAATGGGGAGGGGGTGTTGCTGAGTCAGAAGGGAAGGGAGTGGTAGAGATGCAACCCAGAAGGGTTTGTATTTGAAGGCCATTTCCAGGACCTTGTCTTTTCTTCTGAGCAGAGGGAAGGTGCCCACGGTGGCTGAGCAGAGGAATGATTTGACTTATATTGTCAAAAATTCTTGAAACTCCAGTAGTTGAAAATAGACTCTGGAATCAAGGGTATAAACAGAAATCAGGATAGTTATCCAGGTAGAGGTGATGGTGGCCAGAGAAGTCATCAGATTCTGGATGTATTTTTAAGGTAGACTTGCTAATCAAATTGGTACAGGGTAAAGAAAGAGCATCCACAATGACTCCAAGATTTCTTGACCTGAATGATGGGGAGAATGGAATTATGAGAAACCGAGATGAGGAACACTACACACAGAAGAGGTCAGATGGGGAAGGAGTTCCATGTGAATAATATTGAGCTTGAGATTGTTATTGTTTACTTTAATGTATATGTAATATATAAATATAATATATAAATTATATAATCTTTTGGTAGTACTGGAGATTAAACCCAGGGGCATTCTATCTCCAACCTAAATCTTCAGCCCTTTTTATTTTTTATTTTGAAATAGGGTCTTGCTAGATTGCTGAGGGGCTCACTAAGTTGCTGAAGCTGACCTGGAAGCTGTGATCCTCCCATCTCAGTCTCTCAAGTGCTGGAATTATAGGTGTGTGGCATCATGCCAGGCTTAGTCAAGTAGGTCATTTGGATAGCTACATCTGTAGTTCTGGAGAAAGATCCAGAAAAAAAACCTCTCACATTAACAATTTTTTACAAAGGCACTAAGATGACATAATAGATAATATAAATCTTTTCCACAATCACTGATAAAAGTGGATATTTATGTGGAAAAAAGTAAGCAAGGATTTAAATTTAACATCATACCTATATATTAATCTGAGATGAATCATGTGAGTAATTGTAAAAATTTTAAACTTTTAATAGGGAACTTACCACCTTAAGGTAAGCAAAAATTTCTTGTACTGTACAGAAAAAGAAACATTTACCACAGGGATAAAAATGACAATGTAAACTTTATCAAAATTTAAAAGTTCTACTCCCAAAAAATTAATAAAATGAAAAACAGGTCTCAGGATGGAGAAAGCATCTTCAAAGTGTTAACTCAATGATGCATCTAGAGTAGATGAAGTTCTTTTTAAATTACACAATAAAACTACAACCCAATTTTTAACAAGGGCAAAAGTCTTAAGTAGCCGTTTCATAAAAGAAGACATAAGAATAAACAATAAGCACCTGGAAATGTGCTCAACACCATTAGTTATCAGGAAAGTGCAATTAATAACAGGAGATACCATTTCAAACTCATTAGAGTGGCCAGAATTAAATAGCTTAGAGGAGAAGGGACAGAAAAGGAGAGATATTGATTAAGGAGTACAAGTTTCAGTTAGACTGGAGGAAAAGGTTTTAGTGGCCACTGTTAATATTAATGTATATTTCAAAATTTCTGGAAGAATAGATTTTTAATATCTATTGATATTATAATATCTATTGATATTATAGATTTTTAATATCTATTGAGATGGTGTATATGTTAATTAATTTAATCCTGCTACAATGTATACATACATCAAAACATCACATCATACCCCATAAATATGTACATTTTATTTGTCAACTAAAAATAAATTTAAGAATAAAATAAGGTGGGTATACGGATATAAATACACCAAGCGATATGTGCATATATGTTTGGATCCCTTTGAATCTCATTATGATGTATAATTACATTGCACTAATAAAAGTATAAAAAAGAATAAAATAAATGCATAGCTTGATAATACCAATGTTGGAAGGATATAGAACAATCGGAACTCATTCCTCCTAGAACATTGAGGTGTCCAGTGCTATGGGAAATTATTACAGCAGTTTACTAAATGACACATACATGTACGTTTGTTATCACTTTCAGATATTTACAGGAGAAAAATGAAAACATATGTCCAAAAAAGTCATGTGTAATAATGTTCATACCAGCTTTATTAAGAATAGTTTTAATTCTGAAAACACCCAAATGTTAATCAGCATATGAATGTAGGAAGCACTTGCAATCTACTTGTATGAGGAACTACAGCTCAGCAATAAAAAGGAACACAATATTGACACCTGCAACAACACAGATGCACATCAAAAACATTTTGCTGGATCTGGGTGTGTAACTCAGTGGTAGAGCATTTAATCCCCAAGACTGCCAAGAAACCAAACCAAACAAAAAAACCTTTTGCTGACTAGGAGAAGCCAGACCCCCCAAAAGTGTATACAATGATATGATTGCAATTTTAAGTATTTTAAAAACAGAAAAATCTATGATGTTAAGAAAATTAGAGGAGTGTTTACCTATATAATGAGGTAGACATAATTAGAAATGACAGAGGGAATCCTCTGAGATGACAGGAATGTTCTCTGTCATGGATATTGGCTACATGGATACGCACAATTGTTAAACAATTCACAGTAGCCAAATTATGGAACCAACCTAGATGCCCATCAACAAATGAATGGATAAAGAAAATGTGGTATATGCATAAAATGGAATTTTACTCAGCCATAAAGAACAAAGTTATGTCATTTGCAGGAAAATGGATGGAACTAGAGAATATTATGCTAAGTGAGATCGGCCAGTCTCAGAAAATCATGGGTCCTATATTTTCTCTCATATGTGAAAAACAGAAAATAGCAAACAAAAGGAACTTCGGATAAATGAGGAAAGTGACCAGTAGAATAGCAGAAAGGGATTGGGAGAGGGAGATGAGGAAAACAAGGCTTCATGAAGGAAACCACTCAAATATTATGTCCATATAGGAAGGTATCACTCTCAACGTCACCAACGTATATGGAAAGAGGAGGAAGGAGGGTGAACTGGGTGGGATGAGTAGGGGAGCACACCAAGTGATGTGTGCGTGCATGTTATCACTTTGCGTCACAATGAGCCAATAAAAGTATAAAAATAAATGAAAAATTAAAAAAAAAACAAAGTTTTCACTTAAGATCTACATGTTTTATTTGAATGAAAACTAACTTTCAGTTTTAAAATAGAACTCCATAACTCTCTCCATGGCCAGGCTCTCCTCTTCATAGGAACAGATCAGCTCCTTGCTCTCCCAGTGCTGAGGTGTGTCTCTTCCCTCCCTGGATGAAATAAGCATAAAGCTCAGTGTGACCCTTCCAAGCACAATCGGGTGTTGCTACTTGTTCTTTGACCTTGTGACAATGGGGAGAGAGGATTAAAACATTTATAGAGAAGGTAGAATTAGTTGTTGTAGACATGTTGAAACTGAGTTATTTCTTCCAGGATTTCAGTTGTACCCAAGGTTAAGATAACCTGTTGAGGTAGCTGTTCCTGCTATAGGACAATTTATTCAAAATTTGAACGTTCCCACAAGCAGTTTGCCAAAGAGAAAACCAAATGCTTGCCAAGTAACTGGTTCAACTATTTGATGAGCTGATTTAAATTTGCACTCCTTCCTAATTCTTCCATATTTTGCACAGATCATAAATAGGGACTGAAAAATACTTCATATCATCCAGCTGGCAGAGTAGTACTGGGCCTGGCTTTTCCCCATCCTTCACCACGACCCAGTTCGGTCCAAAGCATGGGCTCTGATTCTTTGAGAATGTGCATATTTATTTTTTTATAGCCTGAGTTCTTTATGATGATCAACCATTAAATGAAATTCTCATAGATTGTTGAGAACTCTGGAGAAGTTTGACTTATATTAAGTAATGCTAAATAACAGATTGAGCTTCCAAGACTACTCTGTAGTGTTTTCTGCTTCCCACTTTGTAGTCAGGCTAATCACAGTCACTTTTCAAGGTATTCATGATCTCTTCTAATGGCTTCGAATTTACTTCTAACGATTTTGCTAAGGGCCAGGAAACAAGGAATGAGCATGTGTAAATGAAGTACATATCCAACAATATTAAAACTCATTCAATACTGCTGACAATAATTAGTTGTATATTTCAAAATAGCAGAGAAGATTTTGAATGCTCCCAACACAAAGAAATAATAAATGTTTGAGGTGATAGATATGCCAATTATCTTTATCTGATCATTACACATTGTATGCATGTATTGAAATATCACACCATATCTCATAAGTATGTACAATTAAAATAAAAAATACACATTATAAAAAAACTAGTGTAATGCTGATACAGACATGTATTAATGAAATGGCATAGAAATTGCAGAAGAAAATGCACACAAAAGAATTTGTGATATTTCAAATAAATAGAAAGGGAGTGGATTATTCATGAAATGGGTGATATTAAAATACTAATAATGGGCTAGGGGTGTAGCTCAGTAGTAGAGTACTTGCCTAGCATGTGCAAGGTCTTGAGATCAATCACAAGCAATAACAGTAATAATAATAATACCATTATAATTATAATTACTATTATTATTTTAGAGGCAAGGAAGTTTCCCTACTTTATACCAAATGCCAAAATTACCTTCTACTTGATTTCAAATGTACAAAAACAATGCTATGAAAATAATAGGAGAGAGCTGGGCATGGTGGCACACACTTGTAATCCTAGTACTTGGGAGGCTGAGACCAGAGGATCCGGCCAGCCTCAGCTACTTTGTGAGGCCCTCCACAACTTAGTGAGACCCTGTTTCAAAATAAAGAATTAAAAAAAAAAAATAGGACTGGAGGTGTAGCTCAGAGGTAGAATGCCCCTGGGTTCAATCCCCAGTACCCCCCCCCCCCAAAAAAAAGTAGGAGAAATGCAGGTGAATATCAATATATTCTTGGGCTTGGGGTGTATTTCCTATCATACTGGCAGTAAAAATGCCCAAGGCAGAAAGAAAAGGATTATTGATTTTGCTACATAAAGTCATAACAATCTTATGTATAAGGCAATCAACAAACTGAAAAATAGCTATACATTTATGAAAGCCCCAGGATTAATAGGCTTAGTATGTAAAGAGTTCCAATTTAAAAAATCACCCAGATGAAAAGTACAAATGACATACAAAAGCAACACGTGAAGAGAATATGTCTGCCAATTATTAGAGGGACCCTCCTAAATAAATACATGGACATGGGCTTTGTGACTACTCACTGGGTAATTTTATGGTCTACCTAGACCCCTCTTGATTCCTGAATGCTTACATTTGCCAGTTAAAAGTGCAGAAGGAGAAGGATTTTCACTGATGAAGTAATATCTTCATTGGGCTTCCATTAACCTAAGATTTCACAAAACAAGTAGCCATAACTGATGACAGATGATGACAAAAAGGTTCCTTGGCTTTGTGTCCTGGAAGCCATGGCTTTGTCTTCATTTACATAATTGTCTCATATTCTTTGAGATAAGCAGTGCTATAGACTGAATGTTTATGTACCCCTTCCCTCAGAATTCGTATGTTGAAATCCTAACCCCCAAAGTGATGGTATTAGGAGGGAGGGGGGCTTTGAGGAGGTAACTGGGTCATAAGGATGGAACCCTCATGAACAAAATAGTGCTCTAATGCCTTCTTTCTACCCCATTCAGACACAAAAAGACATCTGCAAACCAGAGAGGTGGTCATCAATAGAACCTG
Source organism: Graphiurus murinus (assembly GCA_004027655.1). Taxonomy (NCBI): domain Eukaryota; kingdom Metazoa; phylum Chordata; class Mammalia; order Rodentia; family Gliridae; genus Graphiurus; species Graphiurus murinus. Next base: position 66,707 of record PVLC010004233.1, read on the forward strand.
CCCATGCTACCACCCTGATCCTGGACTTCTAGTTTCCAAAACTGTGAGAAATAAAATATCGATTATTTAAGCTACCCAGAAGAAACTAAGATGAACAGCCACAGACACCAAACATTGTCTTACATCTCTTTGATGCAGGGATAAGGTGGGTGGAGGCAGGTCAGTAGAGTGGGCAAAGAAGAGGACCTAGACTGTTCTAGAATTGTGGCTATCTTGTTTTGAATTCTGGCCCACAACTTACAGTGTGAGTTCTTAAAATCTCTAAACTCTACTTTCCCAACTGTAGTACAGAGGTAATCATACCTACCTTATGAAGTTCCTGTGAATGTTTTTACCTACAAAGCACTTAACATTGCGACTAACACATCTAACATATAGGAGCTACTCAGTTATTGGCTAGAATCTTTATTACATGCATAGGACCTCAGTTCTCTACCTTCTGAATGCAAATGTGCCAAAACATCACAGGATGATTCAGTTTGTCTCTATGGGGGCATTCATGTGATGAGTTGGGAAAATTACAATGCTTGGCATCCCAAGATTTGATCCTACTCCCAACTCATCTCTAACCAATACTAAGAGCTATATGTCCACTCAGGGCCTGGGTTTCTTCATCTGTTGTTGAACTGCTTTCTATCCAAAGTTGTACCCCAGGGAAATCAGTCTTAAAATGGCTGTATCTACTGGAGGTAATAATTAAGATCTATGAGTTATTATAAATCATGCTTGTTAATGCCTAAAGGAAAGTAAGTATTACTTTTCCAAACAGTTGGAATTATATTAATCTATTATGGCACTGATTATGTCTAATCAATCAGAAGCTCCAATTGGTAGTTCAATATCTCTGATAATTTCCAAAAAAATACTTAAGGAGAGAAGTTGATTCAGTGTGCTAAAAAGCATGGAGAGCTCTCTGGAGGTGAGAAGTTTGAGCACCACTAGCCTGTGGGCTTAGCATCAGTGACAATAGTCCAGCAGTGACAGTTCCCCAGGAAAGCAGAAGCTAAGGCTAATGGACTCCACAGGGCATGTAGCAACAGTAATAATGAAGATGCCCAACTTCATTTATAGTGAGCCAACTGTCCAAATCTCTGTATATGGACTATTCTTTTAATCCTCACAATAATTTGTTTATTTCCCTTTCACAAATATGAAAACTGAAACTTATGAGACCTGTCTTCTTAAATTGATGAATCATAGAACTGTACTTGTTTCAAGAACTGGAGTTAAAAAAAATCATTTGAAAGCATTCAAAATCACACCCTTTGTATTTTAAGCAAAGCACTGATGATGTTCAAGCTATATGTATATATATATATGTATTTGGTCACTTCTGTTAAAGGTTCAGTTTTTAGGGGTGTTAGGAGTTGGTAAAATACATCAATAACGTTTTGCTGTTATTTTGAAAAATTAACTGTGAGTGGATTATCCACTTAAGAATTATCACTGGAACATTTTAATGTCTCCTTGCTATTCAATACTCTTTAGGTTTGTATATTCAGATAATTAGTGTACAGTACTGAAAAACATGAATTTTAGCACTAACCCAGGCAAAATGTAATTAGAGAAGTAAATTTATAGCAGAAAAAAAAAGGACAATCATATATGCTTTTCAACAGCCAATAGAATGGCTTTTGGATTTTCTGGAAATTAGGAAACATTTTGTTCAGATTCCCTTCACTTTTACTCTTTCATTTATTTACTCCATAAGTATGGGAAACCTGCTAAATATACAGGACTGTGACCTCAAATTAAGGCAGATCATGGAAAACTGATGATGCTGAATGGATGCTGCACAACTGTTATTATCATTAACCCCAGGTCTCCTTCCAGAGGTGTCCTTTGATCTTCAAGTACAGCTGCAAAAAGTGAAAAAGAAAGAGAAAAGTCAACATCAGCCACACTGGGGGCTTTGTCATTTGGCCAGAGGTGGATTTACAGATAAATCTTTTACAACTGGATGCCAATTACACATCTGAGTGTCATCCCCACCCATTGGTGCTGCTCTAATCTCCCCCCAGATACAGAGGTCACTTTCAAAGTGTCTCAAACTCTAAATTACCAGGCTTACTTGCTGTTTCTTTGAGAATGACTTTCATGTGAAAATGCTTCAGAAACATAAAAGTTAATCACCCCCTATCATTACTTGCATCTAGCAGCAGAGTAAAGAGGAAATTAGATTCTTCTTCATTCTTTCCTACAAAATGAATTAGAGCCTCACTCAATCTTCTCCACATTATATGTGGAAATGGAGCACAACCCAATGTTCTCTCTCTCTCTCTCTCTCTCTCCCTCTCTGTCACACACACACACACACACACACACACACACACACACACACACACACACACACACACACAAAGCTAAAGGTAAAAACACAAATAGAGAATGTTCTAGAACTTTCCAGGTTGGCAAGGAATCCAGGGCAAGCTGTATCACTATGGGAGGTACATCAGAGCGGTCGGGAATACAAGTTAAGGAAAAGCTACTTCTCTAGCAAATGAGATGTGGCTTTTTCACATATTCAACCAAACCATCAAAGGCTTCATAATGAGTCTGTTTCCCTAGATATTTTATTGTCAGCAAATCGTTTATGTTAAGTTTTAATAAGGATGTCCAATCTCCCAATTTTCCTCCTGTTTCAAACTTTCTCATGGACTGGCCTGAGTGTGAAATGGAAACCTTGTGTTTTACTAACTCCAGGGTGCTCAGCTTGAGCTCTATGAATAAAATATGACTCTGATCATTAAAATGTAATAAAAGCGAGGACTTTGAAGTCTAAACCTAAGCGAGCTTGCTCTCTGATCTTGGGGGCAAATTCGAGCTGTTCGCTCAGCAGGATCTCATCTGCAGAAAGGCCAGGCCTGGTGGAGACCTCTGCCGCCTCTAAGCTGTGACATGATGTCGCCACACACAGGAAGAGCCCTTCCACAGCGGGCTCTCTCAGTGCTGTTGTTCTCAGGCTTCTAGCACCTTCCCACTCTGACCCCAGAAAAAATGATGTGATAAGCAGGTGTCTGTCCAGGTTGTATAGAGGTTCAATCTGTAGGCAAGTGGCCCTTGCTTTTAGTGCAATGCCCCTCATTTTTGTCTGCCCCCAAATCTCCTTGCAGGAGAAAAGAACAAAATGAATTTTAGTCAGCTTATTCTGTAAGGGAAGTCAAGATTGTTCAATGTTTGGGAAGATTGGCTGATGGGACTAAAATTAGCCAATGTCCCCCAAGTAAACAACATGGAAATAGCACATCTGAGGCCAAACTATGCTCTTAGAATTTCTTCTTCTTCTTCTTCTTCTTTTTTTTTTTTTTTGGTGCAAATATAACCCACATAACAGCAGGAGGAAAATAGCCCTGGGCTTCTCAAGCCAGGATTACCCCCAATAAAGGTTTAATAACCAGGGACAGCTCTCTTCAGGCCTGTGTGTCTGTGCTGGGGTAAAAAGGCCCAATTCAGCCCACATAAGATGCTAGTTCTATTCAATCTTGAGCATAGTTCAAAATTTCTCTCCTGTCAGCACAACACAGATAGAAAACAGAGCTACCCAACCAGAAGAGAAAGAGATTTCAGTGAAGAAAAAAGAAGTAATCAATAAATAACCAGCCAACTATAGGTGATATATAATTAATACCCAGATTTTTGTGGTGCTTTTCAGAGAAAAGCAAAAACTTCCTGGCAAAACTAGTAATTAAATTGTATAAAGTGAATTTAGGGCAATCGTGTAAAAAGAGTGATAACTTTCTGAAAAAAGAAATAAAGGATTAAATGCAAAGACCTAAGCATACTGGTGCTATGACTACATCAAAATGGTGAGTTTCCTCTCTACTTAAATACTGAAAGTAAGTTTTTATTCATAGGATACAGGTAGCAGCAGAGGCTAATAAACAGACACCCATACCCCTACTCATACATCCTAAAGGCTGCCTAAGTTTGGGAAAGGATTTTGAAGCAGAGCCAACCAAAGATAAAACTCTTCATGTATTCTTTTCTAAGGTCTGGAGCTCTGCTGAGTAAACTTCTGTTCAAGGAATTCAATTAATAGTTTGAGTCCTTTCAAGAGATCAATCAGATAAGGTAGACTGTTGTTTCAATCTAGTGCTGTTACTGCTCTATGTTCACTTGAACTATCAGCTCTGTTTTAGTTCTTTAGTAAGTCAAGGGCCCCAGAAGAGCACATTGATACTAATATGTGGGAAATAGCTATAGCATTGATTAAATTTTTCTCTTTCATTTAGGCCAGAATTTGGATGACTGACTTTCGAACCACACCTATTCCTTGTTCCAATTTCTCCAAGTCTGTGAAATGATAGTATTTTAACCAGTACAGCTAAAAACCACAGAATAATCCTCCTGTATTGGGTATAGTAACAATACCATTACCCTAGGGTTAATTCAGTGTTCACCAACAAATCAGCATGGCACCTGGAGCAAGGCCCTGAAGACACCCCTGGTTTCAGGAGACCATTTGCTAATTCAAGATATTAATTGCTGCTACCACTGTATTAGTTCATTCTGGCTGGATTCAAGAAGTAAAAAATTCTCAGAGAACCCCCTCAGAAGAACTAGAACAGTGAAGACTGAAAATTCATAGACTCAAAGTCGTGTCTAGTTGATTGTTCCTGACAGTTACCTTTAAGTAAGTGTCTCTCAACATTTCTTTGCCTCCCTAAAGTAACCCTTCCCCCTTCTCTCGACTATATCTAATTTTTCTGTTATTTATTTTCTCCTTAGTGTCTTGACTCTCCCATTACCTCTTTCCTGGTCTTCAAAAAATTTCTGCATTGCTCTCCCCTTTGCTCCTTTCTTGCTGTTTTTCTTTTCTTTTCCATTTCCAATCTCATTTTTCCTACCCCCTAGAATGTCCCAAAAGTATGCAATTTATTCTTTTGTGTGGTATTTTTGTGTAAGGACTGTGGCTTGCTCTATGTAAGGGCTAGATGTAAGGAAATAGACATATGAGGAAGGAAATGAACAATAAGCCTTTATCTCCATTGAGCACAAAAGAAACTCATTTCAAAACTATTAGCTTAAGCCAGGCCTGGCGACACACACCTATAATCCCCGTACTTGAGAGGATGAGACGGGAGGATGGAAGGTTGGAAACCAACCTCAGCAACTGAGAGAGACTCACAGCAACCTAATGATACCTTGTTTCAAAACAAAGAAAAACTAAAAGGACTGGAGGTGTAGCTTGGAGGTAGAATGCTCCTGGGTTCAATCCCTAGTAACACACACACACACACACACACACACACACACACACACACACACACACACACACTACTAACTTAAAAATTCCTCATCCTGTTCTCTTTGAATGTATTATCAAAGACACCCCATTCTCAACCTTCCCAGACCAACAAGCCAGACTTATTTCCATAAATTATCTAATTGCATTATTTAGTTAATGTTATGAGTTTGGCCACTGGGCTACTCCCTTGTCCTCCTTCTGTGCCATCCACCCTAGTCCCAGATTTTCACAGCCTTAGTCAAACCTGCAGAGGGCTGTCAAACCCCTTCCAATGGACAGCATCCTCAGCCATGAGATTAGATAAAGTTCAAGAGGTACTGCCAAGTCCAGCAGACAAAATGCACAAAAAGAGCTGAGGTCCTCCAAGTGATTTGGGAGAGCATTGTTGGTACACCAACATACAGCTGTCTCTAGTTGCCTTGCCATCTGAGCTGTTTCCTTAGATCAATTCCCTGCCTTTCCCCTGCTCTGCTCTGTCTCACTGGCCCTGGCTTTCCTGGCTCTGGCTGGGCTGGCCAACAGGAGACAGCGTCTAGAAGAGAGTGAAACCAGTGTGTTCCTCCCCTTTCTTTTTTGCTTTGGGCTATTTCCCTTCTAGTTTTCTGCTTTAGAGAAGACTCTGGGTTGGTGAGGTGTTCTGTGGTTGGTTTCTCAGCCTATTCCCTCTCCTGTGAAACACCTCCTTAAATTCCTCCTGTATTAAGTGTTCACAGTGGTTTCCATATTCCTGTAGGACTTCAACTGATCCAATTCCTTAGGAGCAGCCATCTTCTTTTTGGGGGGGGAGAAGGGCTGGGGATTGAACCCAGGGACATTCTGCCTCCAAACTACACCCCTAGTCAAGCCTAGTTGCTGAGGATCTCAAGAAGTTGCTGAGGCTGGCTTTGAACCAGCAATCTCCCTGCTTCAGCCTCCCAAGTACTAGGATTACAGGTGTATGCCATTGCGTCTGACTATGGAGTAGCCACCTTCTTAAAGGCATCACCAGCCTGGCATGGTGGGGCACACTTGTACTTGGGAGGCTGAGACAGGAGGATCTCAGGTTTATGGCCAGCCTCAGCAACTTGGGAGGCCCTCTGCAACTCAGTGAGACCCTGTTTCCAAATAAAGAATAAACTAGGGATGGGGGGTATAGCTCAGAGGTAGAAAGCCCCTAGGTTCCATCCCCAGTAACCCCCTACACACAAAGGCATTACCAGCCCAGCACCCTCACTCATCCCACTCCACTAACCCCCTCACTACACACTACGCATACACTCAGCAACCACTTACACATCTATACCCTGCTTTCTGCATTCTAGCTAATTTCCTGCCATCCCAGGAACTGCAGACCTAACTTTCCTCCACTAGAGGAAATCCAAGGGCAGGGCCTGGACTCAGATTTCTGCAGAATAGAAGCTGTCACCCTGCTCCCAGGATCAGTGCCAGCCCCTGCCAAGTCATCATAAACTGAGCAGTCAAACAACAAATACTTCCCCAGAGCAGCCTGGATAGAAGCCAAGGGATCAGAAAACCTCATGAGCAGGCATGTGAGATTTTATTTGAATGTGTACATATTTTATTTTCCTTGGGAAATGATCTCTATATTTTTATTTCTCAAAAGGAACACAAGCCAAGATTTGGTGAAGAAGAAAGTGACTACATCAAAATTTAAAACTTCTACCTGGATGTGGTGGTACACACCTGTGACCCCAGTATTTGAGAGGCTGAGACAAATTCACTGCCAGCCTTAGCAACTTAGCGAGGTCTTATATCAAAATAAGAATAAAATAAAGCTGGGTATATACCTCAGAGATACAATGCCCGTGGTTCAATCCCCAGTACCAGACACACAAAAACTAAAACTTCTGAAAAAAAAAAATTAAAACTTCTGTCCATCAAATGACACAATCAACAGAGTGAAAAAGCAGCCTATGAAGTGGGAATAAATATCTGCAAATATCTGATTAGGGATTAATGTCCAGAATATATAAATAGCTCCTATAACTCACCAACAAAAAACAACCTTATTACAAAATGACTTGGATACATGTTTCTCAAAACAAAAGGTTTACAAATGGCCAATAAGCCATTGAAAAAACTGCTTAGCATAACAAATACTAGGAAAATACAAATCAAAAGCACAGCGAGGTACCACTTCACACCCATGGAATGTTTACTATAAAATAATTGAAAGTAACAAATGTCAGCAAGGATATAGAAAAATTGAGGCCTTTGTTCACTGTTGGTGATAATGTAAAATGATACAATCAATGTGAAAAACAGTATGGCAGTTACTCAAAAAGTTAAAAATAGAATTACCACATGATTCAGTAATTCCACTGCTGGGTATATACCAAAAGGAATCAAAAGTCAGATCTGAAAAAGACACTGGGATACCCATGTTCAGAGCAGCATTATTGACAATAGCCAAAAGGTGGAAGCTACCCATGTGTCCACTGACATGTGAATAGATAAGCAAAATGTTGTATATATGTACAATGGGACCCATTATCCCACCTCAGAAAGAAAGAAAAATCTGACACGTTACAATGCGTGAACATTGAAGACATTATGCCAAGTGTAGTAAGCCAGTCACAAGATGATAAATACTGTGTAATTCCACTTATATGAGTAATGTAATGTAGTCAAACTCACAGAGACAGATGATAAAATAGTAGCTGCCAGGGGTTCAAGGGAGAGGGGAAACAAATGGGTAGCAGTCGTTTATAGGTACAGAGTTTCAATTTTGTGAGATGAAGGGAGAATTAGTAATTAACACAATAAAGATAATTAGTAATTTACACTACTAAACTGTACACTTAAAAATTCTTATGATAAAAAATTGTTATGATAGTATATTTTATGTTATAGGTAATTTTTTTTGTATGAGTGCGGTACTGGGGATTGAACCCAGGATCATCCTACCTCTGAGCTACACTCTCATCCTTATTTTATTGTATATTTTGAAACAGGCTCTAAGTTATTGCCTGGAGTTACAAGCATGTGCCACCATACCTGGCTTGCTATGGGTATTTAACAAACATTAAAAAAAATTTTTTTTAAAGAAAATGAAACCTACCATACACTTGAGAACCTATTTTATAGTCCAGAGGGATGGATTTAGGAAGATTGAGCATGGGTCACATATATCTTTTCTTTTTCACATATTAAGTAACTCATTTGGTTGGGATTTCACTTGCATAGTTAAAAGATGTGCAACCGGCCAGCATTTTTTAACAATGAGGACTTTGAGGGTGTTGTTCAGAAGGGCTAATTTGGTTTCAGATTTTTATAAACATGGCAAATGGACTGATTACTGTGTGGCTAACAACAGTAGCTCTGCCTTCTAGTGAAAAGAAAGTAATACAGTCTGATGAGAGGAGCGTTGAACTTAGAATCAAGAAATCTAGGTGTGAATACTTGTTCCACAACTTGTGACCTATGGCAGATCAAAAGACCTCTCTAAGTCTTGGGTCTTTTATCTGCAAAGTGGGGCAGGTAATGTCTGTTCCCATTTTTCATAACACATTGCAATGCTCCAGTAAGGAAAAGCATGTGGATATATTTTGTAAGCTGTAAATGCAAACCAAAAAAAAGTATTAGTGTAATTCTCACAATCTGTGGTTTACATTCTCTCTCAATTATTTTTATATCACTTTTACAAGTCAATCTGTTATTTGTTCTATTAACTTAAGCAACTTAGCACACAATAAAGAATGTATAAACAATTAATACCAGCCTTGTGTAAACTATCTTCCCATCTTTATTAACGTGTAGGCATGCATCTCCATACTGTAATTAGCTGCTGTGTACCTCTTTATGTTCTGTCTTATCTATTTAATATCACGCACCATTCTCAGGTATTAACATACCGTGTAAAATAACCATGTTACTGCAAATCATCAACATGCCTCAGTTTGCAGCATCATTCCTGAATAAATCCTCATCATAAAATATTAACCAATAACCAGAAGGCTTTAGAGGAGAACCTACATGTTAGATATGCCCTTGTATAAAAATGCCAGACTATAATCTGATGGGGTTGGGAAAAGAGATGGCATCGACCGTCTTAGCTGAGAGAATTCTGAGGCAATCACTGAAGGAAGACAAAAATGATGAATGTGATAAGTGGCGGTCCTACAGGAGAGAGACCTGAAGGGTGCCAAGTTATTAACTAACGAGCAAGACTAGTTTTATCACAAGCAAAGGACCAAAGGAGTCATGTAGAGAGCAGGAAGATGGTATGCAGCACAGCCCACAATTTCAGTAGCAGACTCCATGATAACTTGGGCTTGAGTTCTGACTTTTCCACCAGCCTACTGGTGGAAAAGGCTACTTCCTTACCCTTGGGAGAGATACTAAACCTCTATAAATCTTCATTGTCCCATTGATAAGAGGAGATAACAGTAGCATCTGACTCACAGGGTTGCTTGGAAAAGGAAATGAGGTTATGTTTCAGTCAGCATTCTCAGTGCTATGACCCAAAATACCTGATGGCTACAACTTAGAGGAAGGAAGACTTACTTGCTCACAACTCTGGAAATTTCAGAAGATTTAGTCCATGTTAGGTCAGGTGAGGTCTTCAGAGCTTAGGGTGTGGTGGTGGGAAGCAGAGAGAGAAGAGCTCAAGGGCTCTTCTCTCACATCACAGAGGTTAGAAGCAAGAGAGAGAACAGGGGAAGGAGGGACCATATCTAATCCCAAAGCCATACACCCCCAGGGACACACCACCTCCAGTCACAGTCTACTTGCCAAGGTTACTGTCCAATAAATCCATTAAAATGGATTCATCTACTGATGATATTAGAACCCTTGTGATATAATTTTATCACCTCTGAACATCAATACATGAGCCATTCAGGGGACAGTCTATATTCATATGCAGAAGACACTCAGAAACTGGGTATATAAAATAAAGTTTGTCAATTTGTTTCTATGTCTTAACATAAGGTAAGTGCTAAATGAGGTCTTTGCAGATTATCCAAAGCATACTAATCCTTGGGAGTCTGATGGACATCCTCAACTAAGGAGTTGCCAATCCAATCCCTTCTTAAAGATGCCATCTGATCTATAAAAATAATACTTTAGCCTGGCATGATGGTGCACACCTGTAATTCCAGTACTTGAGAGGCTGAGATAAGAGGATCATAGGTTTGAAGCCAGTCTCAGCAACTTAGTGAGACCCTCAGCAAACTTGGCAAGACCCTGTTTCTTTAGCTGTTTCTGTAGCTGAGGCTGGCCGCGAACCTGAATCCTCCAGTCTCAGCCTCCCAAATCCTGGGATTACAAGGGTGTGCCACCACGACCATTTTAGCAAGATCCTGTTTCAAAATTGAAAAGTAAAAAAATAAAAAGGGCTGGTGGTGTAGCTTGGAGGCACACAAAAAAGAAATACTTTCTTTGCATACAGTCAATGAAAGGATGGCACCCTTACCCCCTACTCTAACCCATGCCTGTCTCCTCAGTGCAGAGAAAAGTGTGTTTGACCACCGCTAGTGTCTGATCATCTAACATCAATAATACAGTGTACCAGCCACAAACCCGCCCCCCCCAAATCCTCAAAAGCCGTCAAGTTGAAATCCATCCTTCATTAGATGTCAGTATCTATTAGCAAAGGAAAATATTGAAGTTCACTTGTAGACATTACACATTCCAGAAGAATTGTAAAGGTTTCTGAAGTTGTTAATGAGAAGTGGGCTTATCCATGTGTGAAAGCAAATCCTGTGGTCCGAGGAAGGCAAGTGGCATGAAAGCAGCAGGAGCCTGGCAGAGTTACTAAGCTCGGAGAGTCTGGAACTCCCCTCTACGGCCAGCGCCCACAGCTGGAGGTCAAGTATTCCTCTTCTCCGTACAGACCCAGGAACAACACTGGAATCCTTGCTCCATTTGGCAGAAAAGACAATCTCCAACCTGTAAAAAAAATCAAGGAGTTGATGTGGGGAAGGAATTTTAAACAATTTTACTATTTTTTGCAAAATTTGGCCTTTACAAGCTTACCCTGTGCTACTACAGCCCCTCCCCTTGGCATATATTCAACACTTAGGCTCCACATTAGGCTCTACAAAAGACATGTAGAAGGCGACAATAGTGCCTTTATTCCTGACAGCCCCTACATGGAAATAACCATCAAAGTCCATAATCAGAATGGATAAGTAAATTATGGTATATTCATATAAGGAATAATAATCAGCACTGAAAATGAATGAACCACCACTCCATACAATAATATGAATGCATTTCACAAGCAAAATTTTAAGTCAAGAAATCAGACAAAAAGAAATACATCCTAAATGTTTGCTTTTATGAAAAGCTCAAAAGCATGCCAGCCTAATCTATGAGGCTGGAAGTTGTGGCAGTGGTCACCCTTGGGAGGAGGAAGGGTAAAGACTGAGAGATGCCAGTGAGTTTCTGAGATACCCATAATGTCCAATTGTTTTTTATGTAGATGGTAGATGTATGAATGTGTTATCTTTGTGCTAATTCCTCAAGTGATTTGTTCGTTTCTCTACATATGTTATATTTTGATTAAAATTGTTTTGGGGTATGTGTGGTACTGGGGATTGAACCCAGAAACATTCTACCTCCCAGCTACACCCCCAGACCTTTTTATTTTTTGTTTTGAAACAGGGACTTTCTAGGTTGCTAAGGCTGGTCTTGAACTAAACCTGTGATTTTTCTGTCTCAGCCTCACAAGTACTGGGATTACAGGCATGTTGTCACCATGCCCAGCTGTTGATTAAAATTTGCACATAGGTTTTACTGTATTGTAAATATCCTTAAATTTTCTGTATATTAAGATGGTTTGATATCTTCAAAGAGCTTTCTGGCTGGGGAAAGAGTGCCCTCCCTCCTGGAGATATTCTTTTTTTTTTTTTTTTGTGGTACTGAGGATGGAACCTAGGGGCATTCTACCTTCAAGCTACAGCCCCAGCCCTATTTTTTATTCTTTATTTTGAAAGAGGGTCTCACTAAGTTGCAGAGGGCTTCACTAAGCAGCTGAGGCTGGCTACGAACCCGGATCCTCTGGTCTCAGCCTCTCAAATGCTCGGATTACAAGCGTGCACCATCACCCTTGGTGGAGATAGTAATTTCTTAGTGATGGCAAAGGTCTAGCCTGGAGCCTTCGACAGGCACAGTAAACAGTCAGGGGCCATACCTCTTCTACCTGGCTTGTACAACTGAGTGGACCTTATTATTTTCCTGCATCTTCCCTGAGCCAGATGTTAGGCTGTAGGGACCACTCATGTCATGTGGCATTCCCCACTCACAGGCTCTGACCTTTCTTGGTCAAATATGACCCCTCTGACCTAGGGAAGCCAGTGGGTGGGTCAAGGAAAGGCCTACCTCCCTTCCCCACAGCTACCGGTGACGAGATCTGCTCCCATTGGCTCCCCCTCCCCAGATTCTCCTCCCTACCTGACTTCCCATATATTCTATTGTGTGTTAAAATAAAGCTGAGTTCCTGCGGCGCCGCCTGACCTCTGACTGGACTCCCAGCTCAGTGCTGTTTTGGGGGGGGCTTCCCTGACTCCCCAGGGTGGTGGGCCCGGCCAACACTCTCCCTCTCCCTCAGCCCCAGTAACCAAGCTGCTGGCCTGCTTTGCTCTACCCCGTGTGGTGTGAGATGCTACATCAGGCAATTAGGGATTATCCTTATACCCCCAGACCCTCCCCACCCCGAAAAAAAATTACTGAAACCAGACAATTCTAAACTGTTTATCCTGTCCTACCCTGCCTGGCCTTTTCCTACAGAGACCCCAATACCTAGCCTAACCTCCCAGTTGCCTATCTCCTGCCTCCTGACGACCCTGGTGTTGTTCCCATTGGGTCCTGCATGGAGTGCTGTGGCTCTAGGACCTATGAGTGTAACCAATTCTGTTTTCTCCTGTGGCCACACCTGCATGATCATCTCACAAAAGAAGAGAATTTATTGAGTTAATTATTTCTTTTAAATGAAGAAATCGCTTTGCTGAAGAGGACTGGTGGAAAATTCAATCTAGTTTTTTTTACAATGAAATGAAGAAACATATATTGGAGTTAACTGTGGCTCAATTAGGTAAGCTTCCTTCTTTTATCTAAATAATCTATTCTGAAGCTCCAATCTAATAACTCATAATTGCCTTCTTAAAGTTATATTCCTTTTATATACATTTATTAACATTATTTTAATATATTATTTAAAATACTTATTTTTATTTGATTTAACTATATTCATAGATTTATTATTGCTATAAAAATATTTCCTTCATTTATATGCACAAAGTAATTTTTTTAAGCTTAAGGGTGTCCCATCCATCCCAGAAGACCCAAATTTAATTAATTTTATTTTCATATTTTGTAATTTTGTCAATGTATTTGATATATTCTCTCCAAACTCATATTTCCAGACATAAATACTCAGGCTGGTGTTTCCTTTATCCATACCCTTCTGGCTTCCTGGTCATTTTAGTTTCCTTCTTTTCATGTGGCCCATACTCATTATATCCTAAAGTCTCAATGGAAAGTGATTGTACAGGAGCTGGGTGAACTCTGCACTGACTGAGCATGCCTCAATTTTTTTTTTTTTTTAAACTGGGAGTTGAACCAAGGGTATTCTACCTCTGAGTTATACCCCCAACATTTTTTTAAAATTTTATTTTATCTTATTTATTTATTTATTTATTTATTTATTTATTTATTTATTTTTGGAAACAGGGCCTTGTTAAGTTGCTGAGGGCCTCAAATCTGCCCTCTTGTGTGTGCGTGTGTGTGTGTATGTGTGTGTTACTGGGGATTGAACCCAGAAGAATTTGACTCTGAGATACACCTCCCAGCCCTATTCTATTTTTCATTCTGAAGAAGGGAAGCAGGGTCTTGCTAAGTTGCTGAGGGCCTGAGTTGCTGAGGCTGGCAAATCTGTGATCCTCTTGTCTCAGCCTCCCAGTTACTAGGATTATAGACATGTGCTGCCATGCCTGCTTCCATGATCCTTCCAGCTTTACGAAAGATAGAAACTGCTAGCCAGGCTGCTCTGTATCAAAGCTGTAGACTCATATTTCATAGATATTATTAAAAAAGCATTACTTACATCTGCTATATTGAGGCTTCTGTGCCTCATTTTCAGAACACTCACAGAACTTCTATCAGCGTTCTAAACTAAATGACTATTAGATATTCCTAGAGTTTCTTGATTCTCTTTGCAAACATGGCAACTCTGATGGGTACTCCCACTTTCAGAACCCTTCATTATGTAACATGTAAAGACTGAATGGAACCAGCATCCATTCCTATGTGAAACCAAGTTTAGTCTTGCTAGTCCAGAGGATTACTTAGTAATTCTTAGCTTATATTTTCTGGCATTTTTTGTTCTTTGATAACATATTTTCCAAAGAATGAAAAGTTTGGTATGAAACGTAAGCTCTGACTTTTTAAAAACCCAAAACATAGAGCTAGTAGTTGACATTTATCCAAATAATGACAACAGTAATAATGGCTAGCACTGGGAACCTATTCCATACTGAGCTACTTTCTAAGTGATTGCATGCTTTTATCCCTTTGAATCCTTTCAAATGCCCATGGGATAGACATGTCACCATTTCAAGTTTAACGACTTGACTGAGTTTACCTGTTTCTCAAATGGCAGAGTACTGATATAAATTCAGATGGGCCTGACACTATTTGCACCCCTGACATATCCCTGCCATTTTTGGCTTAATTTCCTCACATAATTGAACTAGATACCTTAGGTTGTGTGAAATATTGTGAAACCTCATTACTCCACATTAAAGCACCAAAGTGCATTTCAAAGCTACATTTAAGTTGTCATTGGATTGGGAAACTCTTAAATTATCTGCCACCATTACTATTGGTTCTCAATGTTTTAATGTAAATAGGAATAATTAAAGGAATAGTTAGAAAAAAATACGTATTCCAATGTTTGGGGACAAAGAACTGCATAGAAAGAATCCGCTACTTCTTAGGCTTTGCTGCGGCAGGTGAATGTGATCTCATTGGACTGAAGATAGTGCTAGTGAACAAACATGTGGGCAAGAGCATTAGGTATCTTCATACTTGTTACTTTATTTTTTTCTATTACCCAATCTCAAGAAAGAACATAATAAGGTTGGTGTCCAGCCAGTTATTTAATGTCAATAATATGAATTATACTTAAACTTTTAAGGACCACGATAAATGCCCAATACTACTCTCCAGCAATCTCAGAAAGTGGTACTTAAACTTTCAGAGGAAAAGTTAAGGGCCAAGGAATCACTGAGAACATTATGCTAATGTACGTAAATACATATAAATAGAGTCCACTAAATTGGAAGCTTTGAACTTAATAGGTAAGATAAGTTAGGGTCATTATAAAAGTATTCCTTTAAGATTGGTTCTTTAAAATAGGATGAGGAGATTTCAAAAGGCTTAGTTTGAAATGAGCTGCAGAAAGAAAGATGATAGTAAAGAAGTGATGGACAGCAGTGAACTTATATGAATTTCATTTTAGAAGGAGTATTTTTATCCTCTACATCATTAGCTCGGTGACTGAATCAAGAAGAACACTTGAAAATTAATTACACATCTATTCACAAATGGAGATAAGCCAATACACATTGTCCAAGAAAAGGCTCGTTAGCCGAACATGTTCATGCAAAAGCTCTGAGGTCATGTAACACTCATTACAAACCTCAGTTACCTTTGGGGATTGGGCAGTGAAGAGAGAGGCTGATGGGACCTGAAAGATATTTATTCATTTCCAGCATAAGCCAATTTCACCAAGGTTGAGCTAGCTTCTTGGAAGGGATAATAAAATACTCACCAGGAATAGACTCTTTCGTGAAGAAAAAGAAAAAAACATAGATCTCATCTCTGAGTCTGCCTTATCTACCCTGACTGCAGCTGCAAAATCAGAAAGAAGGGAAGGACAAAATGGAGGGAGGAAGGAAGGAGAACTGAGGAAGGAGAAAGAGAGGGAGGAGGAAGGGGAAGAAGTGCAAAAGGACACCTCTTCCTTCATTGTCTAAAGGCAGTACAATGTTTATTATGAGGCTAAGTGTGTGGGATGTAAAATACCCTGAGCATTGCCAGATGTGGTGGCACACACCTGTAATCTCATTACTTGGGAGGCTGGGACAGGATGATCGCAAGTTCGAGGCCAGCATCAGAAACTTTGCAAGACCCTGTTTCAAAATGAAAAATAAAATAGGGCTGAGGGCATAGCTCAGAAGTACCCATTACCACAATAAATAAATAAATTGATTGATTGATTAATAAAACAAAATACCATCATTACGGTCACATGCTATCCTTTAACCATAATATATTTTTCTTCATAGCATGTATGTTTCATCAGTTTGCTGCTTCTCAGGCATTTTTGCCATTACAGTGGTAAGCTCCATATAGACGAGGGTGTTGTCTCCGTGCAGCTGTGTCTTCAGCGCCTAGAACAGTGCCTGGAATAGCATGTTCTCAAGACACACCTGTGAAGTGACTGCACAACCTGGTGACTTGATTAGTTAATTAACTGAGGTATTAGAACATCTTGTTTGCTCAAAATATTGACATGAAAGTGAGATGATGCTGACATTATTCTCCCCCAGGGCTCAGTCCAAGTTAGGTCCACTTTGTCAAGTGCACACATGTGTGCACACACACATACAGTTTTAGTTTTTGCAAATAAATTAAGCTAAGAAAATAAAATGTATTCTGGTAGAAAGAAGACAGGAATAGATAATTTTAAAAGGAAGAAAAATAAGCTGGGCATGCTGGCACACATCTGTAATCCCAGTACTTGGGAGGCTGAGACAGGAGGAATGCAGGTTCCAGGTCAGCCTTAGCAATTGAGGAAGACCTTCAGCAACTTAGCAAGATCCTGTTTCAAAATAAAAAATTAAGTAGGGCTGAGGGTGTACCTTAGTGGTAGAACACTCCTGAGTTCAAATTTAAAAAAAAAGAAAGAAAGAAATAACAAAAAGACACCCTTTATAGTGATTTAAGAAATAAAATTAAAGCCGGGCATGGTGGCGCACGCTTGTAATCCCAGCATTCGGGAGGCTGAGACCGGAGGATTCGGGTTCGCAGCCAGCCTCAGCTACCTAGTGAGGCACTCCGCAACTTAGCGAGACCCGGTTTCAAACTATAGAATAAAAAATAAGGCTGAGGGTGTAGCTCGGAGGTAGAATGCCCCTGAGTTCAATCCCCAGTACCGCAAAAAAAAAAAAAATAAGAAGAAGAAAAATAAAATAAAATTAAGACAGCAATAAGAAATCTTTGCCATTTTGATGCAAAAAATAAAAAGCAATATCCATTTTCACAAGAATTCAGGGGAATGAACATTTTGCATGCTAATAATGGGAGTTCCAAGTGTAAGATTCTCCATGTAAACTGAGTAGGGCTGTTAAGCATGATGTTCTTTCTTCTGTCACAGAGGTAAGCCCAAAATGGCTGTAGGAGCTAATAGAAGGAAGATAGGAAATTGTGCTGGGGAGACTTAACTTTCTGCTATTGCAGTTCACTATAGCTATATAAAGGTGTTGAGCTCATTGAGACAAATCAATGACCAAGGACTGACCCTCCTTTTTTCAACTGACCACAGTGCAGCAATTTCCATGGACTTCGGAGAAAGAGAAAGAAATATAACATTGTCTTCTTTAAGAGGCCAATGCTAAGATGAATACACTATCTAGAATAAGAAAAGAAAACCAACCTCTGAGTATTCAGTTCCTTTCAAACCCAAGTCTCACAGAAGCACCTTATAATATCATAACGCTGTAAAGAAGAGAGTAAACAAAGAAATGCCTCATTGAATTCTGTTTCAGGCATAGTGTTAGAGATAGTGCACGTATGGATCATCTCCCTTCAGTTTCTCCCTTGAAAATCAGCTTTGCCTTCTAAGTTGTACTAGACACTTCTATCTATATCTCTCTCTATCTATAGATGTATTTATATATCTATAGATACATATAATATTGATACCAACACTAATGTACATATACGAGAGGAGACCTGAACAATTTAGTTTTGATATCAATACTAAAATAATTTTTAGATGGGTTTTAGTTCAGTTTTGGTGAACATAGGTTAGTTAGATAATGGCTCATTTTTCAATAAAAGTCATATTACAGAGTCTGGAAGCAAGAGAAAGAGAGAAAGCAAGCAAGGGGATTCAAAGACACTAGCACAGTTGCCAAGGCCACACCCCCAGGACAGGACCAAAACAGTATCAAAATCTAGCAGGGAAGGCATTTGACCATACAGCTCCACTTCTGGCATCTGGGGCAAACGGTGGTGAGATGCAGTCTCCAAGGGGAAGCCCCACCACCCTGGCCAGGTTGATTACAATGGACAGCATACTCGCTCTTCCAGCCCGGCTCCATTACTGCAGCTTGCAGCTTTTCTTCATGGTCACTGCATGTTTCTGAATTTTCTAAATCTTGGGGGGTTTTGTTTGTTTGTTTTGTTTTTTTCTTGAAACCTTATCTTCACAAATTGTCCCATTTAGGCCTTCTTGCAGGGATTCTTTTTTTTTTTTTTTTTTTTTTGCGGTACTGGGGATTGAACTCAGGAGCATTCTACCTCTGAGCTATACCCCAGTCCTATTTTTTATTCTTTATTTTGAAACCGAGTCTCACTAAGTTGCAGAGTGCCTCACTAGGTAGCTGAGACTGGCCACGAACCCGGATCTTCGGTCTCAGCCTCCCGAATGCTGGGATTACAAGCGTGCGCCACCACACCTGGCTCAAGGATTCTGACCCTGCCGCATGTTGCCTGTTTTCCCAGGCCTTTCTTGATATTTGGTGGGAAGCCTCCATGACCCCCTTTTTCCAACAAAGTCAGCATTACGTGACTGCCCAAATCTACCACCAGTAGAAAAGAATCACACCCTTTTCAATCACTGCTGCTGGGCCTGTTTCAATCAAAGCTACCAGCTCTGGGCCCTTACTTCCCTGGTTCTGCACTTGGGATTTAACTGTGAAAAACACATCCCTTTCTTTGTTCCTAATTAAAGCATTCGATCTCCATTTAGCTGCCTTACTTTTTTTCACAGCACCATTTCTCTTGGCCCCAGCTTTACAACATGCCTTTATGGCCAGACTGCAAATCTATAAAGTCTCTTGGCTTTGCTTCCCACTCCTGAAATTCTCTGTACAACTGGCTGAATGTAAACACCAATACCCATAATTCAGTTTGGATATTTTGCTATTTTGAGATTTCCTCTGCCAGTTTAATCAGTCTATCATCTATAAATTCAGCCTCACACGAAGTTTCAGGACATGGGTAAAATGCCGATAAGTTCTTTGCTAGAATGCAACATGTGTGGCCTCTACTCCATTTTCCCATTGAGTTTTCTTTGCCCTCCCAATCTCCTAAGCACAGTGTCCACCATCTGCTTTTCTGACCACATTCTGGCCCTTCCAAATTCCTCTCACAAAGCAGTTCCAAAGACTCACAAAACACATGGTTAGACTTCGAGATAACACTGATGACCCCACTTCTCCAATTTTTGTCTCAGTCAACATTTTTACTGCCATAATCCAAAAAGCCCGACCACTCAACTTAGAGGAAGGAAGACATATTTGTTCATAGATCTTTGAAGATTCTGGGTTCAATCCCTGTGAGGCTGGCATCTTTGGATCTCAGGGCATGGCAGTGGAAAGTGGGGAGAGGGAGAGCACACAGGCTCTACTTCTCATGTCAGAGGCCAGAAGTAAGAGAGAGCATGTAAGCAAGCAGGAGGATTCAAAAACAGAAGCATAATCCCCAAGGCTACACCCCAGGGACCCACCTTCCCTATCCTCATCCCATTGGCCCAGGTTACCACCCTGATATTACAACCCCCATGGCTGAATCATATCAACCCTGAACATCAATACATGAGCTCTTAAGGGGCACTCTATATCTGACCTTAACAATCCCTTAAACATGTCTTAAATGATGAAAGCAAGCCTGTGCTTTCATTACCAAATCCAGTCACTAAAGTTCCAGAATCAGTGAGTTCTAGATCTGATTCTCTCTTTTCTCCCAGGCCTCTTACATGCCCTTCACATTGTCAGAAACAGGAAGGAGGTTAAGTCAATGATGTCACTTCTTTCCTATTCATGGGAAGAACATAAAATTTATCATTCAAACCAGAATATTTGTGAAAAAGAGATACTTTTAAAATTATACTAGCACAATATACATACTCTAGTACTATTTCAGGAAAACTGGGGTATGTGCTCATCCTGCTTATTAAAGACAGAAGCTTTTCCCAGAAACCCTGAGAGTATGGAAGGCATCCTCTCCTTGATTACACTGCCATGCACATCTGCTTGTCTGAGCAAGGAAGAAGGTAGGTTACCTGTTGC